>JAKSZP010018681.1:0-111908 GCA_022478985.1 Massospora cicadina
CAACCCACTGTTAGGAGCCTAATGCGTGTACCCCATCAAGGAGGGCATCACATTCCAAGAGCACCCCTCAGCGGCCATGGCCAACGGAGAGGCGCACTACAAACCAACTGCAAGCACCAAGGAGGCTTTCCCGTGGGGAGCACAAGGCTGCTACCTATTGGTAAAGCTATCTCCCTGCAAGAACGGAAGAAGGCTAAGCAGGCCCATAGGGACACAGCCAAGGAAATGGCCAAGGCCACCACCGCTATCCCACTTACAACGCCAGGAGGACATAGAAACCTTTGCGGTGGAAGCAACTTGGGAATCCATCAACCAATCTGATTAGGAAGCCCATGCCAAGTGGGCCACTCAATCTGAGGATCCGGTGGGAGACTCAATCTCACCCAGTCATTGTACCCAAGCTCCAGTCAAAACTGACTTAGGACCTATCCTAACTGAAAATTTTTTTTGACCCGCTCAATGGTGCACTGAACTCATCCGCACCACAAAAAATTCGTCCAACGTTGGGAAAACAAAAAGTGAAGGCCAGAGCCAACGCGACTCTTTCCGCAAAAATCAACAAAAACTCTGATAGTGTTGCTGCTAACACCTGCGCTGCTGTGAAAGCCCGTGGGGACCTAAAAGAGGCTGGTGGGCCCCCGGGCCCACCCCCTCACGCCTAAGGTGTGATAGGGGAAACCTTCACTTTAGGGATGTTGAATATCGCCGGACTCAAGGCCTCCATGTCCCAGGCTAGGAAACTGAGTTTTTTACAACACAATTTACCTGTGGATATCCTGCCATCCAGGAGTCCCACTGTCCATGAGGTTCCGAGGAAACTTGGAAAACAATGCTCCTCCCATCCCTAACCTTTTGGTCAAAGCACTGTGGGGTGCTAATTCAGAAAAATAAATTTTTCAAATTTGTATCCTCAGAAACATTCCTAAATGGCCGAGTGCTCATTGTCACCTTCTCATGGGCCATCGTAGCACACACAATCATCAACATCTATGCCCCAAACGGTGCACATGAGCGTCAGGAATTTTTCTTGTCGGTCAAATCCCTCCCGCTACCCCCTGATTCTTTCCTAGTCAGCGACATGAACTGTTGGCTAACCTTACCAATGGACCAGTGGCCTCCCTCACCCCACGCCCCACAGGGTCATGTTGAACTATGCGTTCTAAAGGCCACCCTTGGGTTAATGGATGCACTACCGCGACATGCCCCACTGCTCAAAAACATGACGCTCCCATGTCCACAATGGCCAATTAAGGTCCATGACCCGCATTGACCTTACTCTAATGCCAGCGAAATTCCAACCCCACATCTCCCACTTCAAAACAATGAAAATGGAATTCTTCGACCACCGACTAGTCTCAATAACATACCACTTACCTGTCACAGTTGCTAAGGCCCCACATTGGTGCAAAATCCGCCCCCAAGCTCGCGTCGCCAGGATTTTCCATGTGGGTGGAAGAGGCAACTTTAGGCAAAAAGTTTGCTGCACCGTTTTACGTGGACCCCTATCCACATGGGCAACTTTCAAAAAGGACACCATCCGCCACTCTCGCCATCTCTCCTCCAGACGCTCATGAGCCACATTGGCGGTTATCTCGCGCGCTCTGGAAGAATTGGCACACTTGGAATCCAATATTCCAGCTACAGGATACAGCCCTGCATGGGGCCAGAAGTGGGCGGAGGCAGCTGCCCACCTCAATGCACTCGAAAGGCAACAACACAAACATCAGGTTTGTGTTCAATACAGGGCCACATGCATCACAAAAAGTGACAAGTGCACGTATATTTCTTTAAAAAAATTTTAGCACCACGCCAGAGTGTGGCCACATAAAGGTGCGAAGATCGGATAATTCTATTGTGGATACACCGGTTAAAGTGGCAATTAAAATGCAAAAATATTACTCCGAGTTGTACCAAGCCATACCAATTCAGCCAGCTGAAGTGGCAGAATCTCTCAACCGAGCTCATATCTGCACCATTTTTTGATACCCGGAAATAATGATTTAATTACTCCAAACGAATTATGGACTACCATTTGCGGTGCGCCAAACCGAAAATGCCCAGGCCCAGATGGCATTCCATATGAGTTCTACAAAAAATATTTCAGTATATATCCCACTTCTGCTTGCCTCACTTAACCAAAGCCTGTTGGAAATGCGCCTCCTACCAGGAGGACATGAGGCCTTTACCATCACACTCTTCAAGAAAGGGGAAGCTTGACTTAGCCAACTGGCCCCATCTTTCTAACAAACACAGACACCAAAATTTTAACAAAAATTATGGCTAACTGATTAGGGACTGTAGCATCTGCCACCATCTCCCCAGAACAATTCAGTTCATCCCCAGAAGGTCGATTTGGGATAACGTGCACTCTGTGGCTAATGTATGTCAGTCCACAGCCTCTGGGGCACTTGTATTCTTGGACCAACAAAAGGCCTATGATAGAGTAAACTGGGAATACCTCAGGGCCTGCCTCCATCAATTCTGCCTACCCTCCCGCTTCATTGACTGGGTGATGCTGCTCACGGAATCTGCAACAATGGCAGTGCATGGCTCTGGCTTCCTAACGGAAGTAGCCCACCCTCAAAGGGGTTTGTGACAAGGGGACCCCCTCAGCCCACTCTTATACAACTTCAGCCTTGACCCACTACTGCGAGATGTGAATGCCCACCTCACTGGGGTCCATGTGCCAGGCCAAACCCTAGTCAAGATGTTGGCATTTGCAGATGATTGTGTGGTTGGGGTGTCTAATAATCAAGATGCACGCGCGCTTGAAGCTCTCATCCAGGAATATTCCTGGGTAAGCAACGTGGCACTGAATACCTCCAAAACTGAAATCATCCTCCTTGGTCAGTTTCAGAACTGCTGGCCCCAGCAATTAGTTCCCAACCCGGCCCATCTGCTCGCCCACAACCATGCCTTACTAACTCAACACACACCGCTCCACTGGTGCTCCCCTTCATGCCATGTCCTACCATAGGACCGGTGCTCCATCTGGGCATGTGGATGGAGGCAGGCGGATATGCGTCAGCAGTAATGGAGTGCCGTATTCTGGACAACGTGATGAAGCAAATCGCCTCTCTCAGAGCCCACCCTACTTCCCTTACTGGCAGGGTTGTTTTAGCCAACTCTATGCTCCTGTCCGAAGTCTGGTTCAGAGCCCACGCCATCCCCTTCTTCCCAAGCTTCTTCAAATCCTTGTATGCCTTGCTGCAAGGATGGCTTTGGTCAGGCCGCCCTCCACCAGTGCGGCTAGAGGTCATGTTTAGCCCTCATCATCATGGAGGCATGGGCCTGCTTGACTTCAAAGCCCATGCTGCCAAGATCCTGGGCACCTGGATCGTGGCCGTCACCGCTCCTACACTCCCATCCCAACACTGGTCCCGCACAGCCCGCTCCAACTTATCCTGAGCCTTGGGCCTCAACAATCCATTGAACCCTCACTCCTTGATGAAATACCTCGCATCACACTCATCAGCCACAGGTCCTCAAGGGACCAAAACCCACTACAAACGAATCCTACTCTCCATGCGAAGTGCAGAGTGGAGAATTTGTATTAGCGGACATACAACCCAAAGAGGAAGCCCCTCTCCTCAGTTCACACAAGAGGTACATGGGCTACCCATCCATGATGGCGTGATCCCCATTCGGCCCCATGTCCTATCCAGGGTGGACTACCTGGACATGATGGACATCCCTTATTCCATTGAGACCCAAAAAACTATCTGGAAATACGCACACCATCCTCTGTTGCAGCCTCAAGTCTGCTACCATGTGTGGCGCTGCCTGAGGTGGGTGTATCGTACAGCTGAGCGCTCTAACGCTTTACACTCATCCTGTATCGTGTGTGGCCAGTATGGAACGCTGTTCCACCTCCTGGAGAAGTGTCCTACTTCTAAAGTGATATGGCGCGAAGTTCAACGTCTGCTGGGCCAGGATCAAACGCATCCCTTCAGTCTGTCAAGAGATATGTTTGCTCTATCAATGGCCTCCTCCCTTCCACCCTCCCTCCATGCTCTGGTGGTTGCAAACGCCATGTGGACCATCCACACGATTGTCTTAGATGCCATCGCAGGCTCCACCCCCACTCTCCCAGAAACTGTCCACAGATTCTGGTCTCATTTGGTGGACCACTTTCAAGCGTGGATGTTTGGATACCTCCCACCGCGTCACCGACAGCTGGTCTCCTCTTGGTTCCCAGTCTGGTTCATCAAATCAGACTCTTTTCTCCACACGTGCTCAATAGTGGCTACGGCCCCTTCACACGTTCCCTCCCCCTCCCCATAAATGGCGTTCCCGCTGGCAACAAGAGATAGCATCGCTTCTTTGGGGTGCCTCCCCCAGTACTAAGTTTATCTGTCCTGAGTCATATTCAGAAGTGTCCATCCCATGGTCAGCCTTCCACGCAATAAATTTAAAATTTAAAAAAAGATTCTGATTTGACTAGACAATAAGGCCAAAATAGTCATGACAGATCAGCCAGAATTTGCCAATAATAATTATATAGTTGCTTATCAAGCACCTTGCGATGAGGCGATATTGGGTCAAACAAATGGCATTGGATTGCCTCTGAAATAGGTGATAAGGTAATGTCAACAAACAATGAATAATGAGATGTTGACGTAAAATGAATATTAAGCGCATCGCCTTAAACTAAGGCAAATTTTTATTTTAATTAATGATAAACGCTGCCAGAACCAATAAGAATATGGCAGAAATAATAGACTAAGCACAAGCGTCAGTAATGACTGAAGTTGCTGGGATATCAGCGAGATGAGGAGATTGAGAGTAGGAGGATTATAAATAGCAAGAGATAGACTAAACAAGCGGACTAGGAAGGATCCACTGAGATTATAATATTAAATTAAAGAAGTGTTTTTGGTGGAATTACTCCCTTTTAGTATATCCAACTGTTGAATTTTTCTCTCTCGTTGCAATCACTTTTGCAACTTATCCAATTCAAATCTGAATCTAGTTTGATAATCTCACAGAGGAGATTTGTCTGCGCCCATGTCAGGGAGCAATTGGGCAAGTAAGGTAAGAGGCACAGGTGGTAGGCCCGCAACCTCCAACATTTGAAAACGCCCCAGAAAAATTGGCAGATTAGAAAAAAAAACTGGCGGTCACTATTTCCCCAGAAATCCTTGCTTGGCAAGTGCAATGTAACCAGTACATCAACACGCCGCAATCTCAACCACTCTTGTCAGTGGAATATGGAGTCTGGGTGTTCTGGACATCCAACAAACAGCTTTATGGGAAAAATTTTGTGGGGATGCGCACACCTTTTTCCCAACTGCGGTGTACATCGCACCTCACTCTATGTCATGTGGTTGGTGGATCTCGGTTCAAAAACAAGGAGGCAGCAGATGAAGCTGCTGCGGTGCGTGTTGTGATCAAACTTCCTGAAGGGCAGTGGGTTGTCGAAACCAAGTGCACCAGATGGACAAAATACAACCAAATTTTCCTCACATTTGACTTTTTGCCACTACAGTCAAGCGTGCCATTCTGGAGCAGCACCTGAAAGATGGTCTCACCATATATGGAAAAATAAAATCCTTTAAGATGCAACGCTTTATGCTGATGCCACACCTGTGCACCAGCAAAGCCATTGCAGTTCTGATTAAAACTGAGGAGATCACAAAGGACCTAACCCAGATCTTGCACTCAACTTATGTTGGTATTGAAGGGCATACCACCCACTCTTTCTGGGTAACCATAGACAGCGAACCCCCCATCTGCGCCCACTGTGATGCATTTGGTCATAAGGCACACACATGCCCCACCAAGGAGGGCATCACATTCCAAGAGCACCCACGGTGGCCATGGCCAGCGGGGAGGTGCATTATGAACCAACCACCAGCACCAAAGAGGCCTTCCCGTGGGGAGCACAAGGCTGCTACTTACTAGTAAAGCCTATCTCCCCTCAAGAGCGAAAGAAGGCCAAACAGGCCCGCAGGGCTGCGGCCAAGGAAGTGGCCAAAGTCGCCTCCACTATCCCACACTCCCAATGCCAGGAGGACATCAAAAACTTTGCAGCAGAAGCAACTTGAAAATCCCTCAACCAATCAGATTGAGAAGCCCAAGCCAATTGGGCCAACCAATCTGAGAATCTGATGAATGACTTGATCTCACCTGACCTTTGCAACCAAGCCCTGATTGAAACTGACTTGGTCTCGACCTACCTGAAAATTTTTGACCCAAATGTTGGTGCACCAAACTCATCTGTACCACAAAAAATTTGTTCAACAATGGGGAAACAAAAAGCGAAGGCAAAAGCCAATGCGACCCTGTCTGCTAAAATTAACAAAACTACTGATAGCGTTGCTGCAAACACCCATGCCGCCGTTAAGGCCTGTGGGGATCCAGAGGAGGATGGTGGGCCTGGATGCCCACCCTCGCACCTAAGGTGTGATGGGGGAAGCCTTCACTTTAGGTACGTTGAATATCGCCAGACTCAAGGCCTCGCCATCCTGGGATAGAAATTTGAGTTTTTTACAAAAAAATTTACCTGTGGACATCCTGGCCATCCAGGAGTCCCACTGTCAACAAGGTTCTGATGATACTTGGAAAACCATGCTTCTCCCTTCCCTATCCTTCTGGTCAGAGTACTGTGGGGTGCTTGTTCAGAAAAACAATTTTTTTTAAATTTTTATTATTGGAATCCTTCCTCAATGGCCAAGTCCTCGTTGTTACATTCTTATGGGCTGAAGTGGCGCACGCTATCGTCAACATTTAAGCCATGACCTGTGCATGAGAGCGTCAGAAATTTTTCTCATCGGTTAAATCCCTTCCTTTACCCCCTGACCCTTTCATAGTTGGCGACATGAACTGTTGGCTAAACATACCCACGGACTGTTGGCCTTCCTCATCCCACGCCCCCCAGGGTCACGTAGAACTTCGTGTACTAAAGGCCGCCCTTGGGTCATTAGACACACTGCCATGGCAAGCCCCGCTGCTCTAAAACATGATGAGCCCCCACATCCACAACGGCCAATTAAGGTCCATGACCTGCATCGACCTTATCCTCACGCCAGCGAAATTTTGATCTCATATTTCCCACTTCCAAACATCAAAAATCGATTTCTCCGACCACCAGCTGGTCTTGATAACCTACCAATTACCTGTCACAGTGGCTAGAGCTCCACATTGGTGCAAATTCTGCACACCCAAACTTGCGTCGCCAGGATTTTCCACTTGGGTGGAAGAGGCAACTTTGGCGAAAAAGTTTGTTGCACCGTTTTGCGCGGACCCCATTTCCACATGGGCAACTTTCAAAGAGGATACCATCTGCCACACTCGCCACCTCTCCTCCTGAAGCTCATGAGCTACATCAGCCGTCATCTCTCCCGCTCTGCAGAGTTGGCACACCTGGAGTCCAACATCCCAGCCACAGGCTACAGCCCTGCTTGGGGCTGGAAGTGGGCAGAAGCAGCCGCCCACCTCAACGCACTTGAAAGGAAACACAAACATCAGGTTTGTGTTTAGTACAGGGCCAAACACATTACAGAGGGCGGCATGTGCTCCGCTTATTTTTCTAAAAATTCTTTGCACTCCGCCAGAGCGTGGCCTGCACACAGGTGCGGAGGTCAGATAATTCTGAAGCGGATAAGCTGGCTGAAGTGGCAATCAATTTACAAAAGTATTACTCCGAGTTGTACCAATCCAATCTAATTCAGCTGGCTAAAATGGCGAAATTTCTTAATAGCACTCACATCTGCACTGTTTCCTGATACCTGAAATTAATGTGGATTTGATTACTCCGAACGAACTCAGGTCCACCATCTGCAGTGCACCAAATTGCAAATGCCCAGGCCCTGATGGCATTCTGTATGAGTTCTATAAGAAGTACTTCAAATCTATATCCCCACTGCTGCTTGCCTCCCTTAACCAGAGCCTTCTGGATTCGCGCCTTCTACCAGGAGGGCAAGAGGCCTTCACCATCACACTCTTCAAGAAAGGGGATAAGATAGACCTAGCCAACTGGCGTCCCATTTCTTTAACCAACATGGATACAAAAATCTTAACTAAAATTAATGTCTAACCGTTTAGGGATTGTAGCCTCTGCCACCGTCTCCCTGGAACAATTTGGTTTCATACCCAGAAGGTCAATTTGGGACAATGTGCACTCTGTGGCTAACGCATGCCAGTCCACAGCCTCTGGGGCATTAGTATTCTTGGACCAACAGAGGGCCTATGATAGAATAAACTGGGAATACCTCAGGGCCTGCCTCCAACAATCCTGCTTACCCCCTCACTTCATCAGCTGGGTGATGATGCTTACGGAATCTGCAACAATGGCAGTGCGTGGCCCTGGCTTCCTAACGGAAGTAGTCCACCCTCAAAGGGGTTTGCGACAAGGGGAACCCATTAGCCCACTCTTATATAACATCAGCCTCAACCCACTACTCCGAAATGTGAATGCCCGCCTCACTGGGGTCCATGTACCAGGCCAAGCCCCAGTCAGGATGATGGCGTTTGCAGATGATTGTGTGGTCAGGGTGTCCAATAATCAAGATGCACGCGCGCTTGAAGCTCTCATCCAGGAGTATTACCGGGTAAGTAATGCTGCACTGAACGCCTCCAAAACTGAAATCTTCCTCCTTGGTCGGTATCAAACCTGATGGGCCCCAGTGACCAGTGCCCAGCCTGACCCATCTGCTCGCACACATGCTCGCCTTCCCTGATCACCCCACACCGCACCACTAGTGCTCCCCTTCGTGCCACGCCCTACCATAGGGCCTGTCCGCCATCTGGGCGTGAGGGTGGAGGCAGGCGGGTATGCCTCAGCAGTAATGGAAAGTCATATTCTAGACAACATTACGAAATGCATCGCCTCCCTCAGAACTTTATCCTACTTCCTTTACTGACAGGGTTGTTTTAGCCAACTCTATGCTCCTCTCTAAAGTCTGGTTTGGAGCCCACGCCATCGCCTTCTCCCCAGGTTTTTAAATCTATGTATGCCCTTCTACAAGGGTGGCTCTGGTCAGGCCGCCCACCACCAGTGCGGCTTGAGGTCATGTTTGGCCCTCGTCATCATGGTGGCATGGGCCTGCTCGACTTTAAAGCCCATGCTGCCAAGATCCTGGGCACCTGGATTGTGGCCATCACCGCCCCTATGCTCCCCTCCCAACACTGGTCCCGCATGGCCCGCTCCAGCTTTTCCTGCACCCTGGGCCTTACCAATCCGTTGAACCCTCACTCCTTGATGAAATACCTGGCTTCCCACCCATCGGCCAGAGGCCCTCACGGCACTAAAACCCACTACAAACGTATCCTCCTCTCCATGCAGAGTGCTGAGTGGAGAATCCATATTTGTGGACACACAGCCCAGAGAGGCCGCCCCTCTCCTCAGTTCACACAAGAGGTACAGGGGCTACCCATTCAAGATAGCGTGATCCCCACACGACCCCATGTCCTATCCAGGGTGGACTACCTGGACATGATGGACATCCCTTATTCCCTTGAGACCCAGAAGACTATTTGGAAATACGCACACCACCCTCTGTTGCAGCCTCAAATCCGTTCCCATATCTGGCGCTGCCTGAGGCGGGTGTACCATATGGCTGAGCGCTCTAAAGCTTTAAACTCATCCTGCGTCATGTGTGGCCAGTATGGAACGCTGTTCTACCGCCTGGAGAAGTGCCCTACCTCTGAAGCGATATGGCGCGAAGTTCAACGTCTGCTTGGCCTGGATCAGGCACATCCCTTCAGTCTGTTAAGAGATATGTTTGCTATATCCGTGGTATCCCCTCTTCCACCCTCCCTCCATGCTCTGGTGGTCACAATCGCCATGTGGACTATTCACACAATTGTCTTGGATGCCATCGCAGGCTCCACCCCCACCCTCCCAGAAGCTGTCCACAGATTCCGGTCCCATTTAGTGGATCATTTCCAGGCGTGGATGTTTGGGTACCTCCCACCGCGTTGCTATCAACTGGTCTCCTCCTGGTTACCAGTTTGGTTCATCAAATTGAACCCTTTCCTCCACATGTGTTCAATTGTGGTTATGACCCCTTTACACGTTCCCTCCCCCTCCCCATAGTGGCGTCCCCGCTGGCAACAAGAGATAGAATTGCTTCTCTGGGGTGCCTTCCCTGTTACTAAATTCCGTTTCTTTTGTATCGACATTTGGAAGTGACCATCCCCTGGTCGGCCTTCCCTGCAATAAATTTTTAGGTTAAAAATATATTCAACTGTTTGAGTGTGTTCTAAGGGACTTACAATCTATATATCATCCATTCCAATTGCTAAGTGGGTTGACCTGTGCAAAAACCCTTACAGCATATAGTAACAATTCCGCCAATTTAATAACAATGGTGCTCACTACAGAAGTCCCATTCATCAATGAATTAAATCTCCAGTTGCTGTCCATGGCGCATAAGGCTTGCATGGACCAGTGATCTTCATGACATACTACATCAATCAAATATGCATTACATAAACTTGCTTTAGATGCTGTGAAAAAAAACAAGATAAGCTTATTCAAGAGTTTATAATGATAAGTTGCCTCCATTTGATTGCAATGGGAATAATCATGAGTTCTTTAAGAAATTCAAGTTTGCAATGGAAGGAGCTTTTAACTGGCGGATTGCAAAACTGTTAGTATCCACCTTAGAATTTGGAAGTGCTGAACAGGTTACCGGCTATCTCCCAAACAGTTCCATTTCATTCTATGAAGTGAAGAATAATGTGTTGTGGTTGTTTGGGGGAACTGCAAAAATGTCACAATGGAAGGCGGAATTCTTGACCATCAAAATTCAGCATAATGAGACTCTCACTGAATTTTTGAATGATTTACAATGGAAGCCCATGTGTTGATTGGGGCAGGGATTTTATCCAAATCTGACATGTGTATTGTGATGACCTCCGCTCTTGAGCCATACCGTGAGCTGTATAATATTATGACCCCATTATTGGATGAGGACGTACCATTGATTAAGAATTGTTCAGTTTTAGCGTTGTATATCTGCCAATTTCCTCCACCCAATACAGAGTGGATTCCTTTCGCTACTGCTGCCAGATCATCTTGCTGGGGAAAATTTGTTTGTCCAGTTCAGATTTGGCCGAGTTACCCTTAGCAGTTGAATGTCCACCCCATACCTGCTTATCATCACCAGTACAACCACCGCCCTAGCCCTGTTTATGCTGATCACTTACAGTGTAACTTTCAACGTGGCTCATGTTTTATTAATATGGGACTTGGGCCCTATGAGGTTTTTGTTTCAAATGCAGTTGACAGGGGCATCTGGCATGATGGTGCCCCAATCATCAGGTCCCTCACATATAGTTGGAACAGTACTGTCAGGAAAAAGTCAGAGCGGAGTAGAGATGGGACTCTCTACCTCCACTATTCCAATTCCGAACGTCCCACATGAAACCATCCCAGAATATTCAGCGGAAGTCCCCCTGTACAATGAGGCCGTATCATATCAGCAGCCAGCTGAAGGGATGAATGGATTGACACAAGTGCAGTCTACAGCTGTGGCAGAAGAGGGGTCTCAGATGCAGGCCAAGCCATACGCAGCCAAATGTTTGACCAAGTTTCCCCTGACAAATTAGACCCCTCCGCTGATGCACCTTCATTGCAATCAGTAAACATCACTCTTCCATTCAACACTTTTATAAAGCAATACCCTAGAATTGGCGAGGGGAATGCGTGTTTCCTTGGTAACAGAGACTCCTTTATTGTCCATGTTATAAACAGTCAAGACACATATTACTCCTAATGTACTTACTGTGACCTGGTTGTAGCTAAAACCCAACTCTTCGCTATCATAGATACTGGTGCCCCCATGTAAAAATTTATCCTAGGTTGATTATTGGCCATCAACCCAGTAACCTTTTTATTGCACAGCTTCAATTTCCTCATGCACTTTGTCGCATTGTGTAGAATGTATTATTAATCAATAATAGTATGGAGACTAAAATCCGTAGTTGAGATTGATCTATTATTCAGCCAAACGCTCAGCCAGTATTTCCAATTAAATACTCTGTAAGTCATACTTGTAGGGATTCGTTCCCTATACTCTTGTCCACCTGATCTTAGTTAAGATACCCCCAGTGACATTCTCTCTCAGCCCAACACAGTAAGCAGCTATCCCTGATTGTGGTTCCTTCATCTCTAGATCCCCACATGGATCTTTAATCTTCTCTCTGAGAGTAAACAAATTATTGCCTTCTACAATAATATACTTAAGATATAATGACACAATAGAAGCTGATAGTCTAACTATACACCAAATTGATAATATAACTATAAAGTACTTATTATCTTGAAACTAGGTTTTTTATTATAGTAAATCCTAGGGAATTATATTGTAGGGGATTCAGCTGTCTAACCCTTAGTTGACACCTCTTTATTGAAACAGCAGCCATTGCCATTAAATCACCCTTCCTCATCTCAGAAGCAACGGTCTTCCCCATCCTGGCTAGGATTCCGTTGTTGGACATCCTCGAGACCTCAAACAGAAAGAGTCAGAAAACGTGTCCCTAACGTTTTCCTCTTGATCAAGCAAACCAACCATAATTGGATAGCGACCTGCTTAGGTAATGGGACTTATTACCCATTATGGCAGGACACTCACCAACTGATTGATTTGCTAGTTGCAGGCAGCATCACTCACTTTGCAACTTACTATTTATTCCCAATCAGTCAGTGATGAAACCTGACTGATCCCAATCAGTACACCTGATAGTTAATCACTATCAGATGTCCCTATTTTGTTGGCAACTCCACCTGATATGATTTTAAGTATTCATCTGGATTGATCCCCGGCGGATACAACCAGGCAAATATCTAAAATCCCCTAAACGTAGTTCCTTTGAAACTTGGGCCAACCGATTTCTGATTCATTCTACTTAAAGAATTTTCCCATAGCGATACCAAGTAATCTTGCAGGCTGGAAATATAGGAAAAAATTTCAACACATCCCCCTCTTGCCTAGATTTCCAGAGAGAAAAGGACTGGGGCATGAGAACACTGCTTCAGACACCTGGTCAGATACTTCATTGATTCAAGTGGAGTACACTCATCAATACTCAATGCTACTTGGGACAACCTTCAGCATATGGCGTTCTTCCTCTTCCTCCTCACTGCTGCCTTCTCAGAGCGCGGTCCCCACAACCTTCTGTTATACTGGGCTGATCGATTTACTCATGATGATACTAGGTCCAGGATCTGGTTTTCCCCCTGTCAGGGTATATGACCCACTGTCATATTCATGATTATTGGTCTGGCGTCCTTGATTTCCTGATTTTCTCCTCATCCTAGACAGGAGACTCTTGCCATTGATGTTTGTTTTGCAGCTTAATTAAAAATATTTATTTCTTATTCTCCCTTGTTATTTTGTACATAACCTCTTGGCTTAATTCATTCTTAATTCTTCCCTTGGAGAGCTTATCTCATTAATTTTGAGTTTAATTTCCCCAAATTTGGAGCTTAATGGATTTAGAGTGCATAAGGTCAACTTCTATTTAAGTCCAACATCCCCCTCTCGTCCAGCTCATATGTCAAATTCCAAATCTCACTACCAGCAGCTCCTCAATAGTTTGTCTGATCCAGACCTCCGTCTCTTCCAACAGATGAGTCGGGATGCTTGATGGAACCTCTTTTATGGTCCTTCCAGGACTCATACGCCTAGTCTGGCGCAAGTGGATAGTCCTTTCATCAAATTACTGGTTATGTTAGCTAATCCCTCTGAAGCCATGCCAGCCATTGTTTCAAACAACTCTCAGCTGACTCCTCCTCTGCCGTTGATTCCAGAGTTGGACTTCGAAACTCTCCTGGATCTGGATCCTTTTACTGATGCACTGACCATTGTCATAGATGCTCCAGAAAATTATGCCAGTTGCTCTGGATCGTTCATTTCTGGCCGGGTCAAACTTGCTCCCTGAGTTCCTCTTCTGACCTAGTCAATTTTACAAACCCACTATTCTGGTCTCTGAGCTCTCAATTGGTAACATCATAAACTTTGAGCTCCCCTATGCTGAAAACTGGACCCAAGTCACCGAGGCTTTGATATTAGCACTG
Source organism: Massospora cicadina (assembly GCA_022478985.1). NCBI lineage: Eukaryota > Fungi > Entomophthoromycota > Entomophthoromycetes > Entomophthorales > Entomophthoraceae > Massospora > Massospora cicadina. The sequence continues at coordinate 14,027 of JAKSZP010018681.1, forward strand.
AATCCCTCTGATCTTGATAACGTTCTGGATCGGGATACTGCCACATATGCTCTTCTCTTTGCTAGCCAAGTTCTTCGAAGTTGGTCCACAAAGCTTTCAGCCTCAACAGGTTTCCACTGTTCATTCAGCTTTAGCTTCCACAAAGCCTGTAGTCACCACTTGAAGGATGCAATCCGCTCTCTGCACAACTATCTCTTCTCCGGAGCTTCCCATCAGTATCTTCCACTGATGGCTTTGATAGGGGGCATTATTTGGCAACCCTTATTGAGTATCCCTTGTTCATTTCTGGCCCACATGTCCGGTGTCCTTGATGAAGCCCATCAGCAGGCGCTCAGGAAAAATCTTCTGGCTCCAGTGCTGTATTGGGATTACTTGGGGTTATTTGCCAATTGCCTCTTTTTATGCTGCTTTCCTCTCCACTCTGGGGTTTTGCAATTGGCTTCCTCCAACATCTAAATTTTTATTCCCCTAGTCACTTTTTCTTAGGGCTTGGCGTCCACTCAACAAACATGGTTTCATGCAGGTCTTGCCCTCGCAAGTGTCCAATCACATATCAATCTCAATGGGCTGTTTATTCCTACCACGATCCATCCTCCCTCCCCTCAAGAGTTGACATAGGTGGAATCATCCCCATAATGAGGATGATTAATAAAAATAAAAATTATAAAATATATCAGCTTTTTTATATAAGCGGTTTATAATCTTTTTTCCAATATCTTTTATTAATTTTTTTATCTTTATTCTTCTTTTTTACTATGGGACTTGACCTTGTTTTGGTTCAGCAGCCCATCTTTTCCCCCAAACTGAGTCATGGGTACTTAAACCTGGCAGTTTTCCATGGTTCAGAGGTCCTTTTTTTGGACTTGACCTAATCATCAGGACATGGTCAACTTAATGGTTCATTTGTCCTTTGGGAACTCTTTTATTTTTTTCATTGATCCAACACTTTAGATACTTAGTGTGGACTCGATTTACAACTCTTCCATCTAAGAGATTCTTGATGGAGTAAGCATCAGTCACCATCTTGGCGATTAATTCAAACGGACCTGACCACAATGCATCTAATTTGTTTCTTTATCTAAAACCATGCGTAATGCAATAGGCGACTCTTTTCCCTAAACGATCTTCTTCTAATGCACTTAGTTCTTGTCATCCATCAATTTTACTCATATCCTTTTCTTCAAGGTTGTATTGAATGCTTGTGATTGCATATTGTTCAGGGTATTCGTCAGTCAGTTCAGGTATTGCTTGGTACTCATCCCCTGACGTAGGTTCCACCACTGAATATAAAATCAGTGGCAGCGCGGCCTTTCTTCCATATAATAATTCAAATGGCATCTTTCCCATCGCCATATGATGACTAATGTTATAGGCGAACATCACCAAACTCAGGTACATTCCCAATGCAGAAGTTCTCCCTGTGACTAGCTTCCTTAGCATCGCGGCCAGCATCCCATTGAGCCGTTCTACCAGTCCATTCATCTCCAGCTGGTATAGTACTGACATGACTCCTTGGATCCCCATTATTTCATTTAACCTTGAATTCACATGAGACATGAAGTTGGTCCCATTGTTGCTCAGCAAAACCTGCGGACATCCATGCTGGTATACCACCTGATCCAGGATGAACCTCGCGGTACTGGTAGCGTCTACTCTGGCTAGGGCCTTTGTTTCAACCCATCCCATCAGATGGTCGATGGCAACTATAATGTACTTGACTCCCCCTGTGCTCATTGTCAGTGGTCCCATCACGTCAATGGACACCATGTGCCAGGCAAAACCAGGGCGAACCAGTCATTATCCAGTTGTATTCTTGTGTGGTTTGTGAAGCTGGCACTCCACGCAACAAGCCAGATGATCCATGACATCATAGTTGATCAATTCCAAGTAATAATACTGGCGAATATGGTCGGTTGTTTTCCTCAGGCCTCCATGCCCAACAACCTTGTGAGCTGCTTGTACTATTGCTGCTCTTTCTGACAGTTTTGGGAATAATAGCCAATTTCCTGTTGATCATCTTGAATACTTGTCCATCCATAGTCTTGGTGTTTTCCATCGCTTTCTGAAGCACACCTTGGATTTCTTGGGGTTTATCCCCGATTCTTCCTCTGACCATTCTCTGGAGTAGCTCATCCACCTGCAGGTATACTAACTGCACCATTGGCAACTGCGATAAGCCATCCGCGTTCTGATGAGAAGCCCCCACTTGGTGGACTATCTCATATTGTAAGCCTGAAGCTTAAGTGCCCATCAGACCAGTCATCCTTCTGGTTCTCTTAGATTGTGCAGCTAATGTAGTGAAGAGTGGTCTGTCACCACCTTAAAGTGTGTTCCATGGACATACTCCCAAAACTTCTTGCATGTGAAAAGACCGTAAGGCATACCTTCTCAGTCATGGTGTAGTTCCTCTCAGCGGATGAGAGTGTCTGACTCACATATGCCACCGGATGCTCATCCCCAAGTACATCTACTTGGCTCAGTATGGCGCCAATCGCCATCACTGAAGCATCAGTTTGAATGATAAACTCCTGATCGAAATTCAGATATTTTAGAATCAGCGTTTCTATCAAATACTGGCGTAACTCATCGAAGGAGTCCTGTGCCTCTTCATTCCATAAAAATCCATTTTTCGAATTTTTTAATAAATGAAATAATGGCTCAGTATTTGGGAAAAGTCCCAAATAAATCTTCTTTAGTACCCAACCATCCCAAGGAACACTTGGATGTCTCAGACACTCTTCAGTACAGCCAAACGCTCTATAGCTGCTATCTTCTGGGTTTGCAGCTGCAATCCACTTGAGTTAATTATGAATCCCAGGTATTCCAACTCTTTCTTAAAGAAGTGGCACTTCCTTGGCTTGATCTTCAGATTAGCTGTGGAAAGTCGCTTAAAAACTTCCTCCAAGTGGTGCAAGTGATCAGTAAACGTTCTACTGAACATGTTGATATCATCCAGATATACCAGGACGCATGACAACTTCAAGTCGCTTAGTATCGCGTCCATAGCCCTCTAAACGTTGCAGGCGCATTGCAAAGACCCTGAGGCATCCTCGTCGGTTGATATAGCCCCCTGCGCAGCAATAATTGCGCATTTTCTTGGTCTTCTTCTGGAAATTCAATCTACCTCTATCCCAAGATTAGATCCATCGTGGAGAAATACTTCACTTCTCCTAAATGATCCAGTGCATCGTCGATTTTCAGTAGGGGATATGAATCATTTTTCATAATTTTGTTCAGCCTTCAGTAGTCAATCACCACCCAGTTCAATCTATCATCCTTCTTCATGATCAGAATTGGACTCGCCCAGGGACTTGATGATGGAACAAGAAGCCCATGCTTCACTAGTTTGCTAATTTCATCATCCACTACCGCTTTGGTGGCTTTTGATCTTCGGTTTGGTCTCATCCTTAACCATAGATTTTCCCTGGTGTCAACCTTGTGAATTACATCTCATGCGCATCCCAAATCATGGTCATCCTGAGTGAACACTTCCCAATATTTCTCAAATAGTTCAAGCACCTCCTCCTGCTGGCCTTTCAGCAGATCAGCGAGCTGCTCTCAATCAACCAATAGGTTGATGCTTTTGGCTACCCTGGCCAGTAATCCCTTTTCTTCAAGAGACCCAAAATCGTGGAATCTTCTCAATTTGGCTATCAGGATCAGATGAATATATGCGATGATCTGACTCCTCTTGATCTTCATTGGTTTTTCACTCAAATTTTCCAGGAGAACTCTTATTTCTCCATGGCCTGGCATTATTATCCCAGCAGCCACCCATGGCTTCACTCTGGACTTCTTCCAGGGGCTTCCAACTTCCCCATACAACAGCTCAGGAAACTCCAAAGTTAACCCTGTGTCGACTATCATCTGCGAGCTGGCCAGTTTGGTCCTCTTTTTCTTGATCCTTAATGGAATTCCTCGGTTTTCTAGGATTTCCACCGGCATCTCATGTCACTTTCTGCCAACTAATTGGTCTTGTTCAGTACAATGCCATCATTGTATATCAGATTAATGAGTTTGTTTCTTCAATTCAACGAAGCTTCACTGTCCTTCTGGTATACCAATGGTAACGTCTGACCCAGGATGGTCAATGTATTATCCTCAAAGTTACATTTAACTCTGTACTTCCATAGAAAGTCCATTTTGATCAGGTATTATAGTTTTGGTTCACCAAACCTATCTCTGGCGCAGATACCACCAACGACCTGAATTGTAGTGGCAGTGCACTATATGCTCCACAGGAAACGGTGGTGTTTGGCCCAGCTGTCCCATATTCTCTCTTGTGTTCCAAGTCCAGCGAGATCTTCATCCTCTTTACCAGCTTGGTCAAGACAATATTGATGGGCGCTCCACTGTTGACAATCGCCCTCACCCTCACTCTATTCACTTGTATATCTAAATATGTACACTCAGAGTATTTTAATATAGAATTTACTGAGTGAATGGCAGCATTATTAACCGAATCTAGGGTGTGAATAATTTGCTCCTATAATTCAGGAAATGATTCCTTTATCACGCCAAGGGGGATAGACAGATTGGCCTGATCTAAACGGACATCTGATAACGCTTCAGGTTTCTCAGCAGTTCAAATCTTCTCCATCAGTTTTTGGGCATACAGCTGGGCAACTTCTTGGATTATCTTGGGGTTGATTCTCTTCACCCCGGCTCTATTCATGGCATTCTCATCCATATTGACCACTTGGTATAGCTGATCCTGCTCATCATCTATGAACAGATCGCTAATGTCAATTTCTTCATTCATGATATTGGGAGAAACAGGTTTCTCCGAGCTATAGACTGTTCCTTGTCTAGGCAGTGAGCACTTTTCCTGAATCCTTGGAAGCTGCTGTCTCCTTGGCCTAGACCACGTTAACCTGATACTTCAGCTTTTTACAGTGTATGGCAAAATATCCTTTCCCACCACACTGATAGCAGACCTTCTCTTTCTTGCTTAACCGTCTGACTTCTTTGGGCTTATTTCCCGGCACATTTTGATTGGTAGCCTCCTTTTCTCCTTTGTTTCCCTTCGTTGGATTCAGATTTTGTACTGGATTTGACTTGAAGCTTCTATTTGGGGCATCAAACGTTGCTCCCAAAATCTTCAGGTTGTCTACCATTTGTGAGGTAGTTATCTCCATCGCAAACACAGAAAACATCATATGATGCAAATCACAATAGGGCCGAAGGGCCACCTGCAGTGAGATTCTAGCATCAAAGTCGTCCAATACCTTCACTCCAGCCAGGATCTGCGACACCTGGTTAAGTTAATCTGCGAAGCTAGCAAGAGACTTGTCTTTATGGAATTGAATTCCCATAAATTCTTGCTTGCATTTTAACATGCGGGTTGGACTCCCAAACTCTTTCATGATGGCCGCCTTTGCCTCTGCATACGACCAGCTGTCCCCCTCCAGGTGGGGTAATACTAAGTTTTGACAGTCGGTGTCCAGGCAGTTCATGACTGTCAACACCTTTTGACGATCTCCATAGCCATTCATAGTCATGTCAAACAGTCGGACAAACGCTGGGGCATTATCCCAATGGAATGTTGGCAATTTTGGCGTTGCTCTAAATTACTCCAATTCATTTTTGGCCGATTCTCTCAGCTTGGATACTTGGCTAACTTGTGGAGTGACTTCAGGCGTCATTTCTTAAATGGCATTGAAAGTGGGCGGCATATTTTATGGGGTATTTGACTTCCCAAGTATCGTGTGGGGGCTTCTCTCTTTGGCATCGCTTGCCATATTGGGCTCACAAGCACATCTGTGAGCTTTTGGTTCCTCCACTTGTTTGATTAATTTCTCAATATCCGCACCAAACTTTCTTAAATGAACGTGATCTGCTTCTCACTCCATTTTCAGGTATAGGACCTCTTGAACGAGGTCACCTTCTTACTTCTTTAATGAGTTTACTTTGCCGAGTAACTTGTTGCCAAAGTTGGCTACATTTTCTACTCCTTCCTCCACCTTGGCGACTCATTCTTCCAAGGCTGCAAACTCCTGATGGTCTGCTGAGTTAAAGGCATTCTGGTTCACAGTGGCGATCTTGGTCCACAGCTTGCGTAGTTCTTCTTTGTATGACATTATACTAGATTCTTCACTCAACTACCCCTGTAGTGAGCACCAACTAGTAAAAATTTACTCTAGGTTGATTATCGGCCATCAATCCAGTAACCTTTTTACTGCAAAGGTTCGATTTCCTCATGCACTTAGTTGTGTTGTGTAGAATGTATTATGAATCAATAATAGTATAAAGACTATTATCCATAGTTGAAAGAGATCTATTATTTGGCCCAACGCTCAGCCAGTATTTCCGATTAAATACTCTGTAAGTTGTACTCATAGGGATATGTTCCCTATACTCTTGTCCACCGAAATTTAGTTAAGATACCCCGGTGACAGTCTCTCTCAGCCCAACACACAGTCAGTAACTACCCCTGATTGTGGTTCCTTCATCTCAAGATCCCCACATGGATCTTTAATCTTCTCTCTGAGAGTAAACAAATTATTGCCTTCTACAATAATATACTTAAGATATAATGACACAATAGAAGCTGATAGTCTAACTATACACTGAATTGATAATATAACTGTAAAGTACTTGTTATCTTGAAACTAGGGTTTTTTTATTATAGTAGATCCTAGGGAATTATTTAGTAGGGGATTTGGGTGTCTAACCCTTAGTTGACACCTCTTTATTGAAATGGCAGCCATTGCCATTAAATCATCCTTATGCATCTCGGCAGTGATGGCTTTTCCTCATCCTGGCTAGTATTCTGTCATTGGACATCCTTGAGACCTCAAACGGAAAGAGTCAGAAAACGTGTCCCTAACGTTTTCCTCTTGATCCAAGCAAACCAACCATAATTGGATAGCGACCTGCTTAGGTAATGGGACTTATTACCCATTATGGCAGGTCACTCACCAACCAATCGATTTGCTAGTTTCAGGTGGCACACTCGCCTTGCAACTTACTATTCATTCCCAATCAGTCAGTGATAAAACCTGACTGATCCCAATCAGTACACCTGATAGTTAATCACTATCAGATGTCCCTATTTCGTCGGCAACTCCACCTGATGAGATCTTAAGTATTCATCTGAATCGATCCCTGACAGATACAACCAGGTGAATATCTAAAATCCCCCAAATGTAGTTTCTATAAAACTCAGGCCAGCCAATTTCCAATTCACTTCGCCTTAGGGAATATTCCCCTAGCGATACCAGGTAATCTAGCAGGTTGGGAATATGGGCAAAAATCCCAACACCCCATCAACATAGTCTCCACAAAGGTGGCCAGGTTGACATTACAGATGTATGTGGAACACCGGATGATATAAAGAATTGCTGGAGTGGAAAACACGGTCTCCAAGGGAGCATGTAGTGCACTTCCATTGCAGTTTGGTTCTATTGTTGTGGTAGCCCCAGCCATTTTGTTACCAAATAGCAATTACAATCAGTTAATTGTGACCGCCTTCTTGTGACACTATGGGGCTATCATTTATATAACAAATGAGACTTTTGAAATATTGGGTCAGCGGATCCCAATTCACTTCACCTCTAGCGGAGTGCCAAAAGATCTGGTGCATATGGAGAATATTAATCTAGCTTATAGTGATGGAGTGATCTCCATCTAATACAAACAATTAAAGAGTAAAACCTAGGCCCTTCTTCAACAAATTTATGAATATCAAGGGTTATCGCTCATAGCTGCTGGATCTATATCCATTCTATCCAGAAATCAAGTTATAGTGAACACTAAATTGGTGGTTGAAGTTCCAGACGGACTCTATGGGGAGGTTATTGGGCCATATCAGCAATTGCAGTTTGAGCCCCACATTGCACCAGGCCTTATATTACCAGGGCAAGGGAAGATCAAGTTTTTACTTGCAAAGCTAAAAATGGAACAACTGCAAATCCGCTGGCACCAAATAGTGGCATATTTACACTTGATCCCCATTTAGAAGGTTCTTTTAGTTCATGAGTTTGGGTTTCTGGAGGAATTTAATCTTCCTTTTGAACCACAAATTGGCATAATGGCAGTTGTATTGTGCAATGATTTAATGGGGTTGTTGGAACCACAGATAGATTGGGCGATCACTTTGTTTCAAAAACATAAAGAGATTTTTCTGTTGATGACCATGATATAGGATGATCATGGAAGGTAGTTTATCATCTGGACACTGGAGATCATCCTCCCATCAGGTCAAGACCAACCTACCAATCAAGGGCAGTGGAGGAAGTTTAACCTAGGAGATTTTCAAGCTGTTAGAGCTAGGGATGCTGGAACCTTTGAAGAGTCTGTGGGCTTCACCTGTCCTAATTGTAAAAAGAAGTACAGTACTAACTGCATAGTAATTGACTACTGGAAGCTCAACAGGATCACTAAAAAGGATTCATATCCCTTGCCACGGATTGATGATGCTTTGGATCGGCTAGGGGGAGCTAATTTTTTTTTTCAGCAATGGATCTGATATCGGGATACTGGCAAATCGAGTTGCCTGTGGTGGGACAGGAGAAATGCGCCATAATCACGTCCAAAGGTCTTTTTCAACCAACACAGATGCCGCAAGGGCTGTGTAACGCCCCACTACATTTCAACGGGCGATGGACACTATTCCCAGGGACCTAAAGCTGTCGTTCATCTTTGTATACCTTGATATTATTAATGTTTTATCCCAAACCTTCTCTGATCACCTTGACCATCTAGAAGCAGTATTCTGTTGGCTCTATGAGGCCAACATCAAGATCAAACCCCAGAAATGTCATTTCTTCAAGGACCAGCTGGACTATCTGGGGGTTATGGTTGATGCAACAGGGTTGAAACCTCAACCTGCCAAGATGGAGGCTATTTTGAAAAATGACTCCACCCAACAGTAAGCAGGATATAAAGGTATTTTTGGGAATGGTTGGCTATTACCGGCGCTTCATTCCTAACTTCAGCGGTATTTGGGGACTGGTTATTGAGTTATTAGAAAATGACACCGTGTTCAAATGGACTGAACGTCAACAATGCAATTTTGATACACTTTGGACAGCGTTGATCGGTGCGCCAGTGTTACGCTGTCCCAATTTTGAAAAAGAGTTCACTTTTCAGATGGATGCATCCCTTTCTGCTGTGGGGGAGGTCCTATCCCAAAAAAATAAGGAATGGGAGGAGCACCCTGTATCATACTGCAGTCGTAGCTTGAACAGCCATGAGCACAATTATAGTGTGACTGAGAGGGAGTGCTTAGCAGTGATCTACGCCTATAAGAAATTCCAAATGTATTTGAATAAGGTAAAATTAAAAGTTTTTATAAGATCATGCCTCGTTACACTGGTTACAGAATCTTAAAGATCCTGAAGGCATCTGGCCCGATGGGCTCTTAAACTACAGGCATACAACTTCAAAATATTTCACCAACCCTGAGCAAAACACCAGAATGCAAATTGATTATTAAAATTACCCATGATTGCAGTTATGGAGAATCTGAGTGACATAATGTTTGATAAGATGCTCAGCGGCAATTATGACAATGAACCGCCTTCAGTCATCAAGGTGTTGGATGGAATAAGGGCAAATACGTTCCAGAAAAATGGGGAATTGTATAAGCGGATAGGGGACACTACCATGAATATCCAAAGATCTTCCACCTGCCCAACTATTATGAGCGCACACCAAGCTGTTGGACATGGTGGAGTACATAAGACCCTGGAATTGTTGTGACCACGGTACTATTGGGAAAGCATGAACTTCTATGTACTTGAGACAACTTTCTGCTGCCACCAGTGCCAGTTGGAAAAGCCATTTCGCTAAAAAACTTTATACCAGTTAGTGAGGCCGCTCTTCGCCTGGCACACCATTTCAATTAATGTCGTGGGTCCCCTTCCAACAGGGGTAAACCAGTCCAAATTCATCCTGGCAGCGATCAACTATTGACCGGATGGATTGAGGCATGGCTAATACTCAATTTGGGTGCGCTCATGGTGGCTAAGTTTGTTATAGAATGCATAATTCAGCAACACAGTTGTCCCCAGTTCATCCTTACTAACAATGGAACAAACTTCACCTCACACATCTTGCCTAAGCTCAAAGAATTGATGGCCATGCACAGGGTTTTGATGACCCCATATCAACCTTAATCTAATGGAATAATTGAGCGAGTTAATGGTACTTTAGTGAACATAATCTGGAAGTTGGTGATGGATTAACCTTCAGATTGGGCTTCTCTCCTTTCCACTGCCGTTTTTGCTTATAATTATTAGCTACCATTCACCATGGGGAAAGTACTTTTCAATTACTGTATGGCCAGCACCCTGCTCTACTGGCGCTGCTCTATTCCTATATAGAGGATAACAGCAGAATGGATCCTCACTGTTATTTGACTAACCTAGCGGATATGCTGATCAAACTACAAACTGAAGCATATTTGTGCAGTTTAGCCATAAAGGTTAAGGCTCAGGCAGCTGATAAAGTACAGTGTAGCAGCCTCGCTCAATTCCAAGATGGAGATATGGTTTTGTTTCATGACCAACACAGGTTTGGTCAGAAACACAAGCTGGCAGACATCTGGGTTGGTCCATTCAAGGTAATTGAGAAAACGGGCATCAATGCCTATACAATCAAAGATTCCACAAGTGGTTGGATAATCAACCAAGTGCATGCAAAGTTCCTTCGGCCCTATAAACAGTAGAAGCCTTATCGTCCAGTCAAGGGGGGTAATGTCAAGATTATGATATGATTGGATGTTAAGGAAAAAATAGTCATGGCAGATCAGCTAGAATTCGCCAACAATAATCATAGAGTTGGGCATTCAAGCACCTTGCAATGAGGCGATATGGGGTCAAACGAATAATATTGATTTCCTCCAAATTAGGCGTTAGGTAATCTCAACAAACAATGAATAATGAGACGTTGATGTACAATAAATATTGAGCGGATCACCTTGAATTAAGGCAATTTTGATTTTAATGAATGATAAACGCTGCCAGAACCAATAAAAAAATGGTGGAAAGAATAGACTAAGCACTAGCGTCAGTACTGACTGAGTCACTGGGATATCAGCGAGATGAGGAGATTAAGATTAGGAGGATTTTGAATAGCAAGAGATAGAGAAAGCAAGCAGACTAGGAAGGATCCGCTGAAATTATCATATTAAAATTTATTGCGGGGAAGGCCAACCAGGGGATGGACACTTCTGAAAGTAGACATAAAAGAAATTGAAACTCAGTAAAAGGGAAGGCAACCCAGAGAAGTGATGCTATTTCCTGTTGCCAGCGGGAACGCCACTATGGGGAGGAGGGGGAACGTGTAAAGGGGCCGTAACCACAATTGAATACGTGTGGAGGAAAGGGTATGAGTTGATGAACTAAACTGGGAACCAGTAGGAGACAAGTTGATGGCAACGCGGTGGGAGGTACCCAAACATCCACGCTTGAAAGTGGTCCACCAAATGGGACCATAATCTGTGGACAGCTTCTGGGAGGGTGGGGACGTAGCCTGCGATGGCATCCAAGACAATCGTGTGGATAGTCCACATGGCGATTGTGACCACCAGAGCACGGAGGGAGAGTGGAAGAGGGGATACCATGGATATAGCAAACATATATCTTAACAGACTGAAGGGATGTGCCTGATCCAGGCCAAGCAGACGTTGAACTTCGCGCCATATCGCTTCAGAGGTAGGGCACTTCTCCAGGAGGTAGAACAGCGTTCCATACTGGCCACACATGACGCAGGATGAGTTTAAAGAGTTAGAGCGCTCAGCCATATGGTACACCCGCCTCAGGCAGCGCCATATATGGGAACGGATTTGAGGCTGCAACAGAGGGTGGTGTGCGTATTTCCAGATAGTCTTCTGGGTCTCAAGGGAATAAGGGATGTCCATCATGTCCAGGTAGTCCACCCTGGATAGGACATGGGGCCGTGTGGGGATCACGCCATCTTGAATGGGTAGCCCCTGTACCTCTTGTGTAAACTGAGGAGAGGGGCGGCCTCTCTGGGCTGTGTGTCCACAAATACGGATTCTCCACTCAGCACTCTGCATGGAAAGGAGGATTAGTTTGTAGTGGGTTTTAGTGCCATGAGGGCCTGTGGCCGATGGGTGGGAAGCCAGGTATTTCATCAAGGAGTGAGGGTTCAACGGATTGGTAAGGCCCAGGGTGCAGGAGAAGCTGGAGCGGGCCATGCGGGACAGTGTTGGGAGGGGAGCATAGGGGCGGTGATGGCCGCAATCCAGGTGCCCAGGATCTTGGCAGCATGGGCTTTAAAGTCGAGCAGGCCCATGCCACCATGATGACGAGGGCCAAACATGACCTCAAGCTGCACTGGCGGTGGGTGTCCTGACCAGAGCCACCCTTGTAGAAGGGCATACATAGATTTAAAAACCTGGGGAGAAGGCGATGGCGTGGGCTCCAAACCAGACTTTAGAGAGGAGCATAGAGTTGGCTAAAACAACCCTATCAGTAAGGGAAGTAGAATAAAGTTCTGAGGGAGGCGATGCACTTCGTAATGTTTTCTAGAATATGACTTTCCATTACTGCTGAGGCATACCCGCCTGCCTCCACCCACACGCCCAGATGGCGGACAGGCCCTATGGTAGGGCGTGGCACGAAGGGGAGCACTAGTGGTGCGGTGTGGGGTGATCAGGGAAGGTGAGCATGTGTGCGAGCAGATGGGTCGGGCTGGGCACTGGTCACTGGGGCCCAGCAGGTTTGATACCGACCAAGGAGGAAGATTTAAGTTTTGGAGGCGTTCAGTCCAGCATTACTTACCCGGTAATACTCCTGGATGAGAGCTTCAAGCGCGCGTGCATCTTGATTATTGGACACCCTGACCACACAATCATCTGCAAACGCCATCATCCTGACTGGGGCTTGGCCTGGTACATGGACCCCAGTGAGGCGGGCATTCACATTTCGGAGTTGTGGGTTGAGGCTGGAGTTATATAAGAGTGGGCCAATGGGGTCCCCTTGTCGCAAACCCCTTTGAGGGTGGACTACTTCCGTTAGGAAGCCAGGGCCACGCACTGCCATTATTGCAGATTCCGTAAGCATCATCACCCAGCTGATGAAGTGAGGGGTAAGCAGGATTGGTGGAGGCAGGCCCTGAGGTATTCCCAGTTTACTCTATCATAGGCCCTCTGTTGGTCCAAGAATACTAGTGCCCCAGAGGCTGTGGACTGGCATGCGTTAGCCACAGAGTGCACATTGTCCCAAATTGACCTTCTGGGTATGAAACCAAATTGTTCCAGGGAGACGGTGGCAGAGGCTACAATCCCTAGACGGTTAGCCAAGATTCTAGTTAAATTTTTTTACCTGTGTTAGTTAAAGAAATGGGACGCCAGTTGGCTAGGTCTAGCTTATCTCCTTTCTTGAAGAGTGTGATGGTGAAGGCCTCTTGCACTCCTGGTAGAAGGCGCGTATCCAGAAGGCTCTGGTTAAGGGAGGCAAGCAGCAGTGGGGATAGATATATGAAGTACTTCTTATAGAATTCAAAGGAATGCCATCCAGACCTGAGCATTTCTTATTTGGAGCACCATGGACGGCGGACCAGAGTTCATCTGGAGTAATCAAATTCATTAACTCCGGGTATCAGGAAATGGTGTGATGTGAGTGCTATCAAGAAATTTCATCATTTTGGCAGGCTGAATTGGATCAGATCAGTACAACTCAGAGTAATACTTTTGTATTTCGATCACCACTTCAGTCAGTGTATCCGCAATGTAATCATCCAACCTCTGCACCTGTGTGCAGGTCATGCTCTGGCGCGGTGCAAAGAATTATAAAAAAATAAGCGGAGCACGTGCCGCCCTCTGTAATGTGTTTGGCCCTGTACTGAACACAAACCCGGTGTTTATGTTGCCTATCAAGCGCGTTGAGGTGGGTGGCTGCTTCTGCCCACTTCTGGCCCCAAGCAGGGCTGTAGCCCATGGCTGGGATATTGGACTCCAGGTGTGCTAACTCTGCCAGAGAGCGCGAAATGATGGCCAATGTATTTTGTGAGCGTCGGGATGAGAGGTGGTGAGCGTGGTGGATGGTATCCACTTTGAAGGCTGACCATGTGGAAATTGGGTCCGCACAAAATGATGTAATAAACTCCTTTGCCAAAGTCGCTGATTCCACCCATGTGGAATATCCTGGCTATGTGAGTTTGGGTGGGCGGAGTTTACACCAATGCGGAGCCCTAGCCACTGTGACAGGTAAGTGGTAAGTTATTGAGACCAGCCGGTGATCATAGAAATCAATTTTTGATGTGTGTTTTTGGGAAACATGGGATCAAAATTTCACCGGTGCGAGGATAAGGCCTATGCAGGACATGGACCTTAATTGGCCATTGTGGATGTGGGGCGCGTCATGTAGTAGAGAAGTGGGGCTTGCCATGGCAGTGTGTCTATTAATCCAAGGATGGCCTTTAGTACATGAAGTTCTACATGACCCTGAGGGGCGTGGGATGAGGAAGGTTAACAGTCCGTGGGTATGTTTAGCTAACAGTTCATGTCACCAACTATGAAAGGGTAAGGGGGTAACAGAAGGTATTTGACCAATGAGAAAAATTCCTGACGCTCTCGTGCACAGGTCATGGCATAAATGTTGATGATATGCGTGTGCCACTTCAGCCCACGAGAATGTAACAATGAGGACTCAGCCTTTGAGGAAGGATTCCAACTATAAATATTTAAAAAATTGTTTTTCTGAACAAGCACCCCACAGTACTCTGACCAGAAGGATAGGGAAGGGAGGAGCATGGTTTTCCAAGCATCCTCAGAACCTCGCGGACAGTGAGACTCCTGGATAACCACAGGTAAATTTTTTTGTAAAAAACTTAGTTTCCTATTCCAGGATGGCGAGGCCTTGAGTCTGGCGATATTCAACGTCCCTAAAGTGAAGGCTTCCCCCATCACACCTTAGGTGCGAGGGGGTGGGCATCCAGGCCCACCAGCCTCCTCTGGATCACCATGGATCTTCACGGTGGCATGGGTGTTTGCAGCAACGCTATCAGTAGGTTTGTTAATTTTAGCATACAGGGTTGCATTGGCTTTTGTCTTCGCTTTTTGTTTCCCCATTGTTGAACAAATTTTTTGTGGTGCGGATGAGTTTGGTGCACCAACATTTGGGTCAACAAAATTTTATCAGATAGGTTGAGACCAAGTCAGTTTCAATCAGGGCTTGGTTGCAAAGGTCAGGTGAGATCAAGTCACCCATCAGATCCTCAGATTGGTTGAGGGATTCCTGAGTTGCTTCTGCTGCAAAGGTTTTGATGTCCTCCTGGCGTTGAGAGTGTGGGATAGCGGAGGCGACCTTGGCCGCTTCCTTGGACGCAGCCCTGCGGGCCTGTTTGGCCTTCTTTTGCTCTTGAGGGGAGACAGGCTTTACTAGTAAGTAGCAGCCTTGTTCTCCCCACGGGAAGGCCTCTTTGGTGCTGGTGGTTGGTTCATAGTGAGCCTCCCCGTTGGTCATGGCCGCTGAGGGGTGGTCTTGGAATGTGATGTCCCCCTTGGTGGGGCATGCATGTGCCTTATGGCCAAATGCGTCACAGTGGGTGCAGATGGGGGTGCGCTATCTACGGTTACCCAGAAAGGGTGGGTGGTATGCCCTTCAATATTAATAAAAGTGGAGTGCGGGATCTGGGTTAGGTCCTTTGCAATCTCCTCAGTAGGGTCAGAACTGCAATAGCTTTGCCAGTGCACAGGTGTGGCATCAGCGTAAAGCATTGAATCTTGAAGGATTGTATTTCGCCATATACAGTGAGACCTGCTTTCAGGTGCTGCTCCAGAATGGCACGCTTGACTGTAGTGAGCAAAAAGTCAAATGTGAGGAAATTTGGTTTGGATTTTGTCCATCTGGTGTGCTTGGCTTCGATGACCCCCTGCCCTTCAGGGAGGTCAATCACAACATGCACTGCAGCAGCTTTGTCTGCTGCCTCCTTGTTTTTAAAACCAAGATACAGACAACCATGTGACATGGAATGAGGTGCGATGTACACTGGTATTGGGAAATGAGTGTGCACATTCCCACAAAATTGTTCCCAAAACTCTGTTTGTTGAATATCCAGGAGCATCTGGACTCCATATTCCACTGACAAGAGTGGTTGGGAGTGCAGCGTGTTGATGTACTGGTTACATCACACCTGCCAAGTGAGGATTTCCGTGGAAGATAATAACCACCAGTTTCTTATTTTTATCTAAATCGCCAGTTTCTCTGGAGCGTTTGCAAACGTTGGAAGTCGCGGGCCTACCACCTGTGCCTTTTACCTTACTTGCCCAACTGCTCCCAGACATGGGCACAAACTAATCTCCTCTGTGAGATTTTCAAACTAAATTCAGACTTGAATTTATATAAGTTGCAAAATTGATTGCAATGAGAGATAAAAAGTGCTGAGATTATCATATTAAAATAAAGAATAGTTTTTGGTGGAATTGCTCCCTTATAGTATTTTTAATTGTTTGAGTGTGTTTTGAGGGACTGACGATATTCATATCATCCATTCCAATTGCTAAGTGGGTTGACCCTGTGTAAAAATCCTTATGGCATATTTTAATGACACCAATTTGTTAATAAATAATTTCCAAGTTTTTTTTGACCTTTGAGTTAACTTAAAACAATTATTTCATTCTGTTTGAGAACCCTTCTACTCTACAATTGAGAGAATTTTAGGCGAGGGACCACCTAGTCTAAAAAAGAGAGAATTTTAGGCGTAATATTAGCACCTCAGCGGTGTATATTTGCTTTAAAATCAGCCAATTAACCTCTTATCATACAGATTTGAAATACAATAAATGGGTAAATTACAATATGAAATCTATACAATGGCACTCTCAATTGGGACATCATCAGGCCTCCCCAAAGCACTAGGTACTCATTATTTGGGCCATCCAAGTTTAAGCGCTATTGTGCTAATTATGATGATTGATGTACAAAATCTCATTACGCAATAATTGTAATGGCATTAAACTTATACTTGAAATTAAATATATGATGTAAAACCCACGTATAGCACCCAAGCGGGTCCCATAATTGTCCATAAAATAATCTTACCACAGCTATTATTAGTTATGATAAGCAGTATGTTTAAGCGCAATCAAGGCAGTTTTTAGGTATATCCAATTCATCAGTTCATGCAGATAAATTGGGACAAATCAAGAGATCATCAATGGGAGTAGTCTTTTAGCATTGATGGTTTTCTGAAGGGTTTATTTTTTGAGTCAACCAAAAAAATCTAACAACCAGTAAATCATAATAAAAATAAAAACATTTATTGTAGGTTACCCTTGGCATTATTCACTGGTAAATTATTGGATTTACTTGGGGTTTGCCCTATACTCTAAAAATGAATTTTGCATCAATATAGCTTGATCCAATTAATTGGGGAGCACAACTCAGAACTTCACCATTAGATCATACTTAAAAATCTACTGCAATTTAAACTGGTGCTTTGGGAACTGCCAGATATTGAGAGAGCTCACTTGATGAGATGAATTAAGAATGAACCAAAAGTTAAAGCATGTTGAATTGAATCATCTACAAGGTTGAATGATGTGTTTAAACAAAAACTACTGGGACCACTGAATTTTTGAGATTCAAACCAAGTTAAATTAGTTGGGTAAGGGACATGATGAAATAAAATATATTGAATATTAAAAAAAATTAGAGGCGTAACCATTAAATTAGATAGATTAATTGGCACTAGCGCCTGATTAATCCACCATGATAACTGATATTAAAAAGACCCATAATCTGGTTAACACATCTCAAACCTTCCCCATCTTAACCATATTATGTTCTTTTTTTAGAAGGTAGCTCCTACACTGAACGATAAAATTTATAGGGGTTATTAACAACATGATATAGTGATCCTTTGTTACTAACTTCTTTAAAAAGTGTTTTAAATAAAAACATAGCGGAATTGGTCTTCATCAATTTTAGTAGCACTCTGATAATGTTGGATGGAAATAATTGGAAGAAATTAAAGCTAACAAATTGCAGATGGTTTTTATAAATTAGCTACATCTGTCACTGGAGAAATCAATGGCAGAGCATGTGAGAACTGTCATATTCAGCACCAAAAAACCAGTGGCTGTAAACCACTTCCTAGCAACCTAACAAACCTCCGGATAAAGAGCAGCACACTAATGAAGTTCCCAGCTATGAATGCCACTTGTTGAGAAATTTGCATTTTTCAACAGTTTGGGAACTTGACTAGTGTGCCAGGATCAATAATAGAATGACTGTTGACCCTTGCTACTCTACCTTCAATGGAAAGCATTTGCTACTAGTCTGCAGCAGCAACTTCCTTACCAGCACACCAACAACTTCAGTAAGAGGAGCACCAGAATTAGTAGATATGCCCCTTCACCTTTCCCCCAGTGTAGAATTGACTGACCCTCATGATCCTTACCTGGGGGTACTCACTCCTTTGTCCCTCATTGTTAAGAATCCAGCTGGTAATATGCGCGGGGGTTCTTAGTAGTCTCAAGGTGGGGAGTGGTAGCGCTGACCACTTCCTTGATGCTTCACCCAGCATATTTATTAGAGAACTTTTTGCCATTCAGAAATTACAGGAGTACATCAACTTAAAAACGATATGAACAGTTAAATGGAGATTTTTACTTATATAAAGGTAGACTTTATAGCTGATCAGCCACCTACTATTTTTCACAGTATCTGGGGGTTATATTGGATTCTGGAATAAAATAAAAATAATACATTTGTTTAAGGCTACAACCTTAAATGTCATCAGCGTAACCCACCAGAAACTCATAAATGGCATCATTATAACCCATAAGAAAAGTTAAAATCCATCTCAGAAATCCTCAGCTCTGAATGCAAGTACCCTTAGCTTGAAAATCCTCACAACGTTGGTCAGCAATTCTAAATGTAAAATCCTCAGAATTGTCCACCGGAAAGCCTTTATAATTTATTAGCATAAATTTATTACCAGAATTTAGTCACTGGTAAACCTTGATATATTGGATATTCATTATTGATTTATCCTTGAATTAGTCACTGGTAAATCAATATATTATATACTATCTGGCTTCATTCCAATACCCTGAAAACAAATGTTTCATCAAAATAGTTCAACCCAATTGGTTGGGGAGTACAGCTCAAAACTGCACCATTAATCATACTTAAAAATCTATTGGCAATTCATCCTGATGCTTTGGGAACCACTAGACATCAAAAGAGCTCATTTTGATGAGATGAATCAAGAATGAAATCAAAAGTTGAAGTATGTTTTTTAAATTAGCTGGCAAGGTCTCATAACGTAAATAAACCATAATTCTGGGACCCACTGAATTCTTAAGATTTGAACCAAGTTTAATTAGTTTGCAAGGGTGCACAACATAACAAATCCAACTAATTCATTGAATTAAGCAAATATTCAACCCTTAAATAGGATAAATCAATCAGCAATAGTGCCTGATTAATCCATCATGATAAATGATATAAAAAACATAACTGGTTAACACATCTCAGTAGTGGCAACACCACTTTATGAAATGGAGACATAGTTGGGCAACAGTAGAGGTGATGGAAGGGGGAGCAACAGGCACTTTGGTCACTAGTTCATCAGGAACATGAAAAGGGCACTGTGAATGGAAAGGCAGGCCCAGTGGACACTCGCGGCGGCCATGAGTCACAGGCATTCATGGCACTAAAGCTTGGCATGGCAAACTATTAAAATGGGATCTCTCAGTGAGAGCAATGGTCAATGGTGTGGTGTACAAATGGGAGGCACAACAGATGTGGGTGCAGCAGGGCTATGAAGGGAAAGTCATTATGGTTGCTGCAATGCATCTGCTGGGTGGTCAGAGGAGAAAGCATGGACAAACGCCTTAGAAGCATGCTTAACTCCAGACATTGTATACAGCAAAAAGTGAAATATTATCATGTTTTATCATAATAATTTGAATGTCTGCTAGATTAGCCTTAGACTTAAGGACTTAGCAAAGCCAAAAATAAAAACCCCAAAGTAAGAATTGACAAAGCAATATTTGATTAAAAGATGGTCATGAAAATGTCATTCAAAAATTATCAAGAATTCTAGAGTGGGAGTTTTACTGTAATAAGAAAATTATTTTATACCAAACATTAGGGGAACCCATGCACAAGGTTGGGCGCACTCCATAGGGTTGGCAAATCTAAACTGCACCATTTATTTAAAACTAATAGATCTGATAAACTATAGATGAAAATCAGTGTGGTATATTTGTCCCAAGATCGACCCACCTCAAATATTAAACTATAGTTAAAAAACCAAGAGGTCAGATATTATACTTCAAAGCAAGTTTTGCCAAGCTCAAAAATAAAAGTGCTTTGTAAGTCATAAAAAATTTAAATGTCACAATCAATATTTGTCCAATTTTGAACTGTTGCATGAGAAATTACTTATAAAGTTATGAATAAGATCTAATATTTTACAAAAGTGGCTTATATGATCACCTTGTTACAACATTGAGAAAACACAGATTTCTATAAAAGTTGGCCTTGGACTGGAATAGTGGCTAACTCTATGAGTACTATAGTTAGTTGATGGATCTGTTAAGGAGCTTAAATTATAAAGGAATCCAAAGGAACTTTCAACTTAACACGTTTGTAATTTTTTATAGTCTAAATAATGAGATCTTAGTAGCTTGTGCTTAACATAAATTAACTAAAGTATAAATGATATCTGATATAGATCTTCTGGGATACCTTCATACTATGATGGGTAGATGATCTTTGATACCACTTCTCCTGTCTTTCAGTTATTATTTTTCATAGAGTTTTATATCATTTTCTGTAAATGCTATAAGACGCCAAAAATTAAGTCAGGTTTGTCTCTCTTTCTTGAACAACATCATAACAAGCTCAACTTAAACCGGCCATTAGCTAAATTATGTGGAACATTAGTTTATTGATAATAAAAGAGAGATGCCAACATCTAAAGAATCATTTTTACATTCATAATAAATTCCAATTATACATAGATTATTAGTGTTTTAAATTTTTTTGCGGGAAAGGCCAACCACGGGACAGACACTTCTGAATATGACTCAAAAGAGACAAAACTTAGTACCAGGGAGGGCACCCCAGAGAAGCGATGCTATCTCTTGTTGCCAGCGGAAACGCCACTTATGGGGAGGGGGAGGGAACGCGTGGAGGGGCCGTAGCCACAACTGAACACGGGTGGAGGAAGGGGTCTGATTTGATGAACCAGACTGGGAACCAGGAGGAGACCAGCTGTTGGCAATGCAGTGGGAGGTATCCAAACATCCACGCTTGAAAGTGGTCCACCAAATGAGACTGGAATCTGTGGACAGCTTCTGGGAGGGTGGGGGTGAAGCCTGCGATGGCTTCTAAGACAATCGTGTGGATGGTCCACATGGCAATTGCAACCACCAAAGCATGGAGGGAGGGTGGAAGAGAGGAGGCCATTGATAGAGAAAACTTATCTCTTGATAGACTGAAGGGATGCGTTTGATCCTGGCCCAGCAGACGTTGAACTTCGCGCCATATCACTTTAGAGGTAGGACACTTCTCCAGGAGGTGGAACAGCGTTCCATACTGGCCACACACGACACAGGATGAGTGTAAAGCGTTAGAGCGCTCAGCTGTACGATACACCCGCCTCAGGCAGCGCCACACATGGTAGCAGACTTGAGGCTGCAACAGAGGATGGTGTGCGTATTTCCAGATAGTTTTTTGGGTCTCAATGGAGTAAGGGATGTCCATCATGTCAAGGTAGTCCGCCCTGGATAGGACATGGGGGCGAAAGGGGATCACGCTATCATGGATGGGTAGCCCCTGTATTTCTTGTGTGAACTGAGGAGAGGGGCGGCCTCTTTGGGTTGTATGTCCGCTAATATGAATTCTCCACTCAGCGCTCCGCATGGAGAGGAGGATTAGTTTGTAGTGGGTTTTAGTCCCGTGAGGACCTGTGGCTGATGTGTGTGATGCGAGGTATTTCATCAGGGAGTGGGGGTTCAATGGATTGTTGAGGCCCAAGGCGCGGGAGAAATTGGAGCGGGCTGCACGGGACCAGTGTTGGGAGGGGAGTGTAGGGGCGGTGACGGCCGCAATCCAAGTGCCCAGGATCTTGGCAGCATGGGCTTTGAAGTCATGCAGGCCCATGCCACCATGATGATGAGGGCCAAACATGACCTCTAGCCGCACTGGTGGAGGGCGGCCTGACCAAAGCCATCCTTGCAGCAAGGCATACAAGGATTTGAAGAAGCTTGGGAAGAAGGGGATGGCGTGGGCTCCAAACCAGACTTTGGAGAGGAGCATAGATTTGGCTAAAACAACCCTGCCAGTAAGGGAAGTAGGGTGGGCTCTGAGAGAGGCGATTCACTTCGTCACGTTGTCCAGAATACGGCACTCCATTACTGTTGATGCATATTCGCCTGCCTTCATCCACACGCCCAGATGGCGCACCGGTCCTATGGTAGGACATGGCATGAAGGGGAGCACCAGTGGAGCGGTGTGTGTTGAGTTAGTAAGGCATGGTTGTGGGCGAGCAGATGGGCCAGGTTGGGAACTAATTGCTGGGGTCCAGCAGTTCTGAAACTGACCAAGGAGGATGATTTTGGTTTTGGAAGCGTTCAGTGATGCATTGCTTACCCGGGAATACTCCCAGATGAGTGCTTCAAGCGCGCATGCATCTTGATTATTAGACACCCCAACCACACAATCATCTTCAAACGCCATTATATTGACTGGGGCTTGGCCTGGCACATGGACCCCAGTGAGTTGGGCATTCACATTTCGCATTAGTGGGTTAAGGCTGAAGTTGTATATGAGTGGGATGAGGGGGTCCCCTTGTCGTAAGCCCCTTTGAGGGCGGACTACTTCCGTTAGGAAGCCGGGCCACGCACTGCCATTGTTGCAGATTCCATAAGCATCATCACCCAGTTGATAAAACGAGGGGGTAGGCGGAATTTGATGGAGGCAGGCCCTGAGGTATTCCCATTTACTCTATCATAGGCCTTTTGTTGGTCCAAGAATACAAGTGCCCCAGAGGCTGTGGATTGACATACATTAGCCACAGAGTGCACGTTATCCCAAAATCGACCTTCTGGGTATGAAACTGAATTGTTCTGGGGGGATGGTGGCAGATGCTACAGTCCCTAAACGGTTAGCCATGATTTTTGTTAAAATTTTAGTGTCTGTGTTTGTTAGAGAAATGGGGCGCCAGTTGGCTAAGTCTAGCTTATCCCCTTTCTTGAAGAGTGTGATGGTAAAGGCCTCATGTCCTCCTGGTAGGAGGCGCGTTTCCAACAGGCTTTGGTTAAGTGAGGCGAGCAGCAGTGGGGATATATATTTGAAATACTTTTTGTAGAACTCATATGGAATGCCATCTGGGCCTGGGCATTTTCAGTTTGGCGCACCGCGAATGGCTGTCCATAATTCATTCAGAGTAATTGAATTCATTATTGAGTATTGGAAAATGGTGTGGATATGAGCTCAGTCGAGAAATTCCACCACTTCAGCCGGGTGATTTGGTTCAGCTCAGTACAACTTGGAGTAATATTTTTGCATTTCGATTCCCACTTTGGCTGGTGTATCCATAATAGAATTATCTGATCTTTGCACCTGTGTGCACGCCACACTCTGGCGCGGTGCAAAATTTTTTTTTAGAAATATGCGGTGCACTTGTCACCTTTTGTGATGCGTGTGGCCCTGTATTGAACACAAACCCAATGTTTGTGTTGCCTTTCGAGTGCATTGAGGTGGGCAGCTGCCTCCGCCCACTTCCGGCCCCATGCAGGGCTGTATCCTGTAGCTGGAATGTTGGACTCCAAGTGTGCCAATTCTGCCAGAGCGCGCGAGATAACTGCCAATGTGGCTCGTGAGCATCTGGAGAAGAGATGGGAGATTGGCAGATGGTGTCCTCTTTGAAAGTTGCTCATGTGGAAATGGGGTCCGCGCAAAATGGTGCAGCAAACTTTATTGCCAAAGTTGCCTCTTCCACCCATGTGGAAAATCCTGGCGACGTGAGCTCAGAAAAGGCGGATTTTGCACCAATGTGGGGCCTTAGCAGCTGTGACATGTAGGTGGTAGGTTAGTGAGACCAGTTGATTGTCAGAGAATTCTTTTTTTGTTGTTTTGAAGTGGGAGATGTGGGGTTGGAATTTTGCCGGTGTTAGAATAAGGTCAATGCGGGTCATGGACCTTAATTGGCCATTGTGGACGTGGGGGTACATCATGTTTTTGAGCAGTGGGGCATGTCACAGCAGCACATCCATTAACCCAAGGGTGGCCTTTAGAACGCACAGTTCTACGTGACCCTGGGGGCGTGGTGAGGAAGGCCACCAGTCAATGAGTGTGTTTAGCCAACAGTTCATGTCGCCAACTAGGAAAAAGTCTGGGGGTAGTGGGAGAGATTTGACCAATGAGAAAAATTCCTAACGCTCATGTGCACCATTTGGGGCATAGATGTTGATTATTGCGTGCGCTACGTCAGCCCACAAGAAAGTGACAACAAGCACTTGGCCATTTAGGAATGTTTCTGAGGATAAGAATTTGAAAAGATTATTTTTCTGAATTAGCACCCCACAGTGCTTTGACCAAAAGGATAGGGATGGGAGGAGCATTGTTTTCCAAGCTTCCTCAGAACCTTGTGGACAGTGGGACTCCTGGATGGCCAGGATATCCACGGGTAAATTTTGTTGTAAAAAACTCAGTTTCCTAGCCCAGGATGGGGAGGCCTTGAGTCTGGCGATATTCAACGTCCCTAAAGTGAAGGTTTCCCCCTTTGCACCTTAGGTGTGAGGGGGTGGGCACCTGGGCCCACCAGCCTCCTCTAGATCCCCACGGGCCTTCACAGCAGCACAGGTGTTAGCAGCAATGCTATCAGGGTTTTTGTTAATTTTTGTGAAAAGAGTTGCGTTGGCTTTAGCCTTCACTTTTTGTTTTCCTGACGTCGGACAAATTTTTTGTGGTGCAGATGAGTTTGGTGCACCATTGAGTGGGTCAAAAAAAATTTTCAGTTGGGATGGGTCCCAAGTTGGTTTTGACTGGAGCTTGGGTGCAACAATTGGGTGAGATCAAATCCCCCATCAGATCCTCAGATTGAGTGGCCCACTCAGCATGGGCTTCCCAATCTGATTAGTTGATGGATTCCCAAGTTGCTTCCACCATGAAGGTTTCATGTCCTCCTGGCGTTGTGAGTGTGGCATAGCGGTGGTGGCCTTGGCCGCTTCCTTGGCCGCGGCCCTGCGGGCCTGCTTGGCCTTCTTCCGCTCTTGTGGGAAAATAGGTTTTACCATTAGGTAGCAGCCTTGTGCTCCCCACAGGAAAGCCTCTTTGGTGCTTGCGGTTGGTTTGTAGTGCGCCTCTCCACTGGCTATAGCCAACGAGGGGTGCTCTTTGAATGTGACACCCTCCTTGGTGGGGCATGGTGCGCCTTATGGCTGAACGCATCACAGTGGGTGCAAATAGGGGGTGCGCTGTCCACGGTCACCTGGAATGGGTGGGTGGTATGCCCTGCGATATCAATAAAAGTGGAGTGCGGGATCTGGGTTTGGTCCTTCGCGATCTCCTCAGCTGGGGTCAGAACTGCGATGGCTTTGCCAGTACACAGGTGTGGCATCGGCGTGAATTGTTGCATTTTAGAAGATTGTATTTCACCATATATGGCGAGACCATCTTTCAGGTGTTGTTCCAAAACATCACGTTTTACCGTAGTAGGCAAAAAATCAAATGTGAGGAAAATTTGGTTTGATTTTGTCCATCTGGTGCATTTAGTTTTGATGACCCGTTGCCCTTCGGGGAGGTCAACCACTACGTGCACTGCCACAGCCTCATCTGCTGCCTCTTTGCTTTTGAAACCTAGGTCCAGCCAACTGTGTGACATGGAGTGAGGTGCGACGTACACTGTGGTGGGAAAATTGTGTGCACATCTTCACAAAATTTTTCCCATAAGGCCATTTGTTGGATGTCCAGAAACATGCGGACTCCAAATTCCACCGATGAAAGTGGCTGGGAGTGTGGCGTGTTGATGTAGAGGTTGTTTAGTGCTTGCCATGCGAGTATCTCTGGGGAAATAGTGACCGCCAGTTTTTAAAATTTTTGCCTATTCCGCCAGTTTCACTGGGGCGTTTTCAAACGTTGGAGGTCGCGGGCCTACCACCTGCTCCTCTTACATTACTTGCCCAACTGCTCCCTGATATGGGCGCAGACTAATCTCCTCTGTGAGATTATCAAACTAGATTCAGTCTTGAATTAAATAGGTTGCAAAAGTGATTGCAACGAGAAAGAAAAGTTTAGATTATTAGTATTAGGCACAGAAAAAACATCTCAGAGAACTCCCTAACTATTAGTTAGCTTAGATTTTTGCACAATAAACACGATTTCTAAAGCTTTTTTTAGAAGAGCTTAAATTTTCGCTTATTCAGCATAATTTTTTATACTTAAGTTGACTATCAATAAACTAACTGTTCAATATGGTATCTAGTGTTACTGTGGTCTCTTACTCCATCATACCCCTATAAAGCTATATCAGCTTTTTGTAAGTGTAAATTTTTGAAAAAATGTACTAAAGATGATCTCTATGTCTTGTGCCTTATTGGTCTCTAAGTTGATGTTATTTTTTTGAACAAAGCGTTTAACTGTACCAATACCTCGTCCCTGAAAATTTTAAACTGGACTGTATCTATTGCTATTTTTAGAGAGTGATCAAATTCACCTAAAGAACAGCCTATAATTGCTATAACCATGCGTTGCTTTACTAATGCATGTGCAAACATTTTTGGGGTTTACTGCACAAGTTTTTTTTTTAGTACTAGATGGTCCCAACCCAAGGACTGCACAAGTTTGTTTTTAAATAAGTTTACTAAGTTGTTATGGTATGGTGGTATTTTTACTAAGACAACTATCCAGTTTAGTTTTCTTATGACCAATGGTATTATTATCACTTAAATATTTTTCTATAGGAAGGTACTGACAACTTTTCTTTTAATGACTTGACAGCAATTTTAACAAGGGAAACTATCTCTTAAACTCTTACATAAGCGTACTAGAGAAAAACTAGATAAGTGAAACTATCCCTTCAAGCCTTATACAAGAGTACTTAAGAGCAAAAATAGATAAAGGAAGCAATCCCCTGAACTCTTCCTCAAAGGAACAATAAAAATTGCATTATTATCTGTCTATCTATCTAGACTCTGTATTTAATTAACAAATCAAGGGTTCAGATAAAAAAATTGGTGACTAATTCTTCAGTTGACATTCCAATGGGAACAGCATCCATTGCCAACAAACAAAACCCTAAAAAGCATCTCAAATGATGAAAACTTATCCACCTATTTGTCATCCACCACCAACTAGATTATATCCCTCCCAGGGTTGGATTCAGAAATAACGTGCTCTTAACACCTTTATCCAACCACAGAAGAGTAACTTTTATAAGCTAACAACCTGCTTAGGTAATGAGACCAAATATCTATTAATAGCAGGTAGCATCACTCAGGCTAACCTGCAAGTTTTATTTAACTGAGTTAAGCCGACCAGGGATGGACATTATTGATGCTCAAAAGAGCTAAAATCCCACAATAAAATAAAAGAAAGTCAATACGAGATGGATGGATCCATTTGAACTGACACAAAATTCAAACAAAACACACCAACCAAGTCAGAAGTGGAAACTGCTATCCATCCATGGCGGTGGGTGAAGGGGGATCAGGAGGCTCTTCTTACTCATCTGTTGTGGACATGTAGCAGCACAAAGCGGATAGCGATGGTGTGGGCGCATCATGGAAATGGGAGTTAAGATAACAAATGGGTGCTTGCAACTCAATGTGTGCTATTAGAAGGGTGGAAATATAGTCTGCAAGTGCATTTTCCGCCTCAAGGCGTACTTTGGGTAAGGTGGCGATGGTTGTAAGGTTGTTGTAGGTAATGCGAGTTTTTGGGCCAAACTTTGTGACCGCTGCAACTTTTTTAACTACTAAATTTTGCCACTTTTTAGTATCAGAGATGGTCTTTTTGCTGGTTTGGAAGCATGGTATGAGGTAGGATAGGAGGTGGCAGGCCCATAGCCAGTAAAGCAACTGATTTTGCAATGGCTTTATGGGTTGGGCGACATTAGGGGGAGGCAACTGCCTCTTCAGATAATTGGTGGTCACTTTTGAATGGGGTGGCATCAGGGGGAGGCGCATAATGGCGCTTTGGGAATTGGGCCGCATAATCAGTATTGAGGTACATTTTGAATGGAGGGGGCCAGTCCATTCAGATTCAGTGATAAGCTCACCTGGTTCATCAACCTCAACCAAATAATTCCATAGATTTTGGTTGAATTTGAATGGGTTGTTTGCATATGGGTTATCTGTTGCGTTTGGCTGGAAGGATGGTTTAAAACTTACTTTAGTCCATTCTGGCTCCTGATTGGTGGGTTTGGGAGAAGAGGTTCATTGAGATAATTTTTGGTTTTTTTGATTCAGTGGTTGCTGTGGCTACCACTTTGGGGGAGGGGGAAGGATAGTGCCTCATTCAAAAACGTTATTAGATCAGCTGTGGGGTCATTGTGCATAGAGTCAGGTGTGGATGCCATGGCTTGTGAGCTGGAGGGGCAGCGCCTTTTTGTATGGTCCAGTTCAAAACAGGTAGGGCAAATGGTGCGCCCTCCATCCACTTGAGTCCAAAAAGGATGGTTGGGTCAGAGGGGATAATAGTGCGAGGGGGGATTGAGAGGGCTATTTTTGTTGATGCTGGGTGTATAGTCGCAAAGGTGTGGGGGCCTGTGAGGCGAGTGGCTCCATTGGGAACCAAAAATTGCATCATGGGATCAGAACCATATTCTGATAATTCAGCAATAATTTCATTCATTAGAATTTTGGGTGGTAGGTGGGTAGGGAGGCCTGCGAACTGAACCACAAGAGTGGTATCAGTGGGCAACCTGGTACGAGTAGTTGGGGGGGGTGCCCTGGAACACCAGGGGGATGGTAGCTGCTACTGCAGCATCAGCTTCACTTGAGGAGCCAAGATCAAAATACTCCTTAAAGGGGAGGAAGTTGATGAAGCCTGCAGGCTGCATAACAGCCTGGGATAATTCAATAATTGCTTTATCTGAATAGGGGAACAACTTTCTATATTCAACATGAGGCTGAATCACATTTTGCTCCAGGGGAGCACAAGGGGGCAGCGTGGCACCACCTTGGTTTGGGCGAGAAGTAAGGCTAAGTCCTTAGGTGGGACATAGCATGCTGATGAGTTCAGAGGGCTAGCTGATCCAGCCTGAGCACGTTTTGGCAATGGCCAAAAAACATTAGGAGGTGGTGCACCACTGCCCCATGTGGGGGCAGTGGGCGTCAAATGCATTGACATAGGAAACTTGAATAGGGTGACGACGAGTGGAGCTGTTTTTAAAAAATTCAATCTATGATTCAACCAAAAGTGAGCGAATTGAGAGAGAGGCTAGTCTGCAAGCTACTGCCATGTAACCCGTTGTCAACGCTTCAGTAACTTTAAAATCACCTTTATCAATTGGTGAAAGACCTAATTGATCTTCATATGAAAGTTAATTTTTGATAATGATACTAAAAAAATTGAGATCCTTACAAACATCGTTGAGGATCATCCCCAATAAGTCATTAATAGTAATGACTGGAATCAAATCCTGATATATGATGAGATAATGAATATAGTGAAAAAAACCCCAAATAATAGTTATAAACATCAATAGTATAACATTCCAGAAGGTTGCTTATTATTGAAGCAAACTAAAGCTGGATAAATAAATATTTTATCATAATCTTACACAGCTGGATAATGCGGGTATTCCAAAGAATATGATACATCCCCTGGCTTTACCAGATTATCCAGCAAAGATGGTGTTTTTTAGGTAGATGCCACTTTTTCTCATAGCATGAGTCAGCCAGTATAGAAAAAAATCAATTTCAGCAGAGCTAGATCTTTCTCTTTGCTTGATGCTTCTTCTCATGGACATTCTTGGCAGCATAGTTTATCATCCTCTCCTCCTTCTCATGTTCACTGCCCTCTCAAAAATCACATTCCTCACAGCTACACGCCACACCAGGGTTACTTGGTCACACTTGCCAATTGTAAACTCCTAGACCTGTTTTCACCTTGTTGGGATCTTACCAATTGACAAATGTGGATCTTCAACTTCTGTGTGACTCATGATAACAACAATAACAACATCAATGGACTGGTTTGAAAAAGAACTGATCCAGACAAACGTCCACACTCACTTGGTCTTCTTCACTACCCTTATTAGTTCATTTACCTTTTCCCACAATATTGTAAATGGGAACACAGCCTGATACACAAGCTGCATAAGAATTAAAATCAATATTATTTATATATATTCCAATTTATCATCTTTTTCAAGTCTCTTTTCTATTGTTTTTATGTTGTTTTATATTTTATCTTTTCTCTTAGATCCAATACTCTGAGTATTTACTATGGAACCTATTCACAAAATGATCATTGGTAATAATTTTAACTTTTCTTTCTCATTGCAATCACTTTTGCAACCTATTCAATTCAAGACTGAATCTAGCTTGATAATCTCACAGAGAAATTAGTCTGCACCCATGTCAGGGAGCAGTTGGGCAAGCAAGGTAAGAGGAGCAGGTGGAAGGCCCGCAGCCTCCAACGTTCAAAAACGCCCTGGAGAATTTGGCAGAATTGACAAAATTCTTGAAAAACTGGCGGTCACAATTTCCCCGGAGATACTCGCATGGCAAGCATGATGCAACCAGTACATCAACACGCCACACTCCCAACCACTTTTGTCGGTGGGATTCGGAGTCCACGTGTATCTGGACATCCAAAAAATGGCCTTATAGGAAAATTTTGCGAAGTTGTACAAAA
The DNA here is from genome assembly GCA_022478985.1 of Massospora cicadina. Lineage (NCBI taxonomy): Eukaryota > Fungi > Entomophthoromycota > Entomophthoromycetes > Entomophthorales > Entomophthoraceae > Massospora > Massospora cicadina. The sequence goes on from JAKSZP010018681.1 coordinate 44,824, forward strand.
AATTTTCCTGACTGTGGTGTATGTTGCACCTCACTCCATGTCATGCAGTTGGCTGGACCTAGGTTTTGAGAGCAAAAAAGCAGCAGATAAGGCTGCAGCAGTGCATGTAGTGGTTGACCTCCCCAAAGGGCAATGGGTCATTGAAACCAAACACACCAGATGGACAAAATCAAACCAAATTTTCTCACGTTTGACTTTTTGCTTACTACGGTAAAACGTGACATTTTGGAACAACACCTGAAAGATGGTCTCACCGTATACAGCGAAATACAATCTTTTGAAATGCAATGCTTCATGCTGATGCCACGCCTGTGCACCAGCAAAGCCATCGCAGTTCTGACCCCAGCTGAGGAGATCACGAAGGACCTAACCCAGATCCCACACTCCACTTTTATTGATATTGCAGGGCATACCACCCACCCATTCCAGGTGACCGTGGACAGCGCGCCCCCCATTTGCACCCACTGTGACACGTTTGGCCACAAGGCACATGCATGCCCCATCAAGGAGGGCGTCACATTCCAAGAGCACCCTTCGGCGGCCATGGCCAATGGAGAGGTGCACTACGAACCAACCACAAGCACCAAGGAGGCTTTCCTGTGGGGAGCACAAGGCTGCTACCTAATGGTAAAGCCTATCTCCCCGCAAGAATGGAAGAAGGCTAAGCAGGCCCATAGGGCCACAGCCAAGGAAACGGCCAAGGCCACCACCGCTATCCCACACTCACAACGCCAGGAGGACATGGAAACGTTTTGTGGCAGAAGCAACTCGGGAATCTATCACCCAATCAGATTGGGAAGCCCATGCCAAGTGGGCCACTCAATCCGAGGATCCAATGGGAGACTCAATCTCACCCAATCGTTGCACCCAAGCTCCAGTTGAAACAGACTTGGGACCTATCCCAACTGAAAATCTTTTTTGACCCACTCAACAGTGCACCAAACTAATCCGCACCGCAAAAAAATTCGTCCGACATCAGGAAAACAAAAGTGAAGGCCAAAGCCAATGCAACTCTTTCTACAAAAATCAACAAAAACTCTGATAGCATTGCTGCTAACACCCATGCTGCTGTGAAAGCCCGTGGGGACCTAGAAGAGGCTGGTGGGCCTGGGAGCCCACCCCCTCACACCTAAGGTGTGATAGGGGAAACCTTCACTCTAGAGACATTGAATATTGCTGGACTCAAGGCCTCCCCATCCTGGGCTAGGAAACTGAGTTTTTTACGACACAATTTACCCGTGGACATCCTGGCCATCCAGGAATCCCACTGCCCATGAGGTTCTGAGGAAACTTGAAAAACAATGCTCCCCCCATCCCTATCCTTTTAGTCGAAGCACTGTGGGGTGCTAATTCAGAAAAATATTTTTTTTCAAATTTGTATCCTCAGAAACATTCCTAAATGGCTGAGTGCTCATCGTCACCTTCTCGTGGGCTGATATAGCGCACGTAATCGTCAACATCTATGCCCCAAACAGTGCACATGAGCGTCAGGAATTTTTCTTGTTGGTTAAATCCCTCTCACTACCCCATGATTCTTTCTAGTTGGCAACATGAACTGTTGGCTAACCTCACCAATGGACTGGTGGCCTCCATCACCCCACGCCCCACAGGGTCACGTTAAACTACGCGTTCTAAAGGCCACCCTTGGGTTAACGGATGTGCTGCAGTGACATTCCCCACTGCTCGAAAACATGACGCGTCCCCACGTCCACAACGGCCAATTAAGGTCCATGACCCACATCGACCTTATTCTAACACCGCAAAATTCCAACCCCACATCTCCCACTTCAAAACAACAAAAAAAGAATTCTCTGACAATCAACTGGTCTCACTAACCTACCACCTACATGTCACAGCTGCTAAGGCCCCACATTGGTGCAAAATTCGCCCCCCTGAGCTCACGTCGCCAGGATTTTCCACATGGGTGGAAGAGGCAACTTTGGCAATAAAGTTTGCTGCACCATTTTGCGCGGACCCCATTTCCACATGAGCAACTTTCAAAGAGGACACCATCTGCCACTCTCACCATCTCTCCTCCAGATGCTCACGAGCCACATTGGCAGTTATCTCGCGCGCTCTGGCAGAATTGGCACACTTGGAGTCCAACATTCCAGCTACAGGATACAGCCCTGCATGGGGCCAGAAGTGGGCGAAGGCAGCTGCCCACCTCAATGCACTCGAAAGGCAACACAAACATTGGGTTTGTGTTCAATACAGGGCCACACGCATCACAAAAGGTGACAAGTGCACCGCATATTTCTTTAAAAAAATTTTGCACCGCGCCAGAGTGTGGCGTGCACACAGGTGCAAAGATCAGATAATTCTATTGTGGATACACCAGCCAAAGTGGGAATCGAAATGCAAAAATATTACTCCAAGTTGTACTGAGTTGAACCAAATCACCTAGCTGAAGTGGTGGAATTTCTCGACTGAGCTATATCCACACAATTTTCCAATACCTGGAAATAATGAATTCAATTACTCTGAATGAATTATGGACAGCCATTCGCGGTGCGCCAAACTGAAAATGCCCAGGCCCAGATGGCATTCCATATGAGTTCTACAAAAAGTATTTCAAATATATATCCCCATTGCTGCTCGCCTCACTTAACCAAAGCCTGTTGGAAACGCGCCTCCTACCAGGAGGACATGAGGCCTTTACCATCACACTCTTCAAGAAAGGGGATAAGCTAGACTTAGCCAACTGGCGCCCCATTTCTCTAACAAACACAGACACTAAAATTTTAACAAAAATCATGGCTAACCGTTTAGGGACTGTAGCATCTGCCACCATCCCCCCAGAACAATTCGGTTTCATACCCAGAAGGTCGATTTTGGGATAACGTGCACTCTGTGGCTAATGTATGTCAATCCACAGCCTCTATGGCACTTGTATTCTTGGACCAACAAAAGGCCTATGATAGAGTAAATGGGAATACCTAAGGGCCTGCCTCCATCAATTCTGCCTACCCTCCCGCTTCATTAACTGGGTGATGATGCTTACAGTTCTGCAACAATGGCAGTGAGTGGCCCTGGCTTCCTAACGGAAGTAGTCCGCCCTCAAAGGGGCTTACGACAAGGGGACCCCCTCATCCCACTCATATACAACTTCAGCTTTAACCCACTACTGCGAAATGTGAATGCCCAACTCACTGGGGTCCATGTGCCAAGCCAAGCCCCAGTCAATATAATGGCGTTTGAAGATGATTGTGTGGTTGGGGTGTCTAATAATCAAGATGCATGCGCGCTTGAAGCACTCATCTGGGAGTATTCCCGGGTAAGCAATGCATCACTGAACGCTTCCAAAACCAAAATCATCCTCCTTGGTCAGTTTTAGAACTGCTGGACCCCAGCAATTAGTTCCCAACCTGGCCCATCTGCTCGCCCACGTCCTCGCCCTACTAACTCAACACACACCGCTCCACTGGTGCTCCCCTTCATGCCATGTCCTACCATAGGACTGGTGCACCATCTGGGCATGTGGATGGAGGCAGGCGGATACACGTCAGCAGTAATGGAGTGCCATATTCTGGACAACGTGACGAAGCAAATCGCCTCTCTCAGAGCCCACCCTACTTCCCTTACTGGCAGGGTTGTTTTAGCCAACTCTATGCTCCTATCCAAAGTCTGGTTCGGAGCCCACGCCATCCCCTTCTCCCCAAGCTTCTTCAAATCCTTATATGACTTGCTGCAAGGATAGCTTTGGTCAGGCCGCCCTCCACCAGTACGGCTAAGGGTCATGTTTGGCCCGCATCATCATGGTGGCATGGGTCTGCTTGACTTCAAAGCCCATGCTGCCATGATCCTGGGCACCTGGATTGTGGCTGTCACCACTTCTACACTCCCATCCCACACTGGTCCTGAGCAGCCCGCTCCAACTTCTCCCGAGCCTTGGGCCTCAATAATCCATCAAACCCCCACTCCCTGATGAAATACCTCGCATCACACACATCGGCCACAGGTCCTCACGGGACTAAAACCCACTACAAACGAATCCTACTCTCCATGCGGAGCGCAGAGTGGAGAATTCATATAAGCGGACATACAACCCAAAGAGGCCGCCCCTCTCCTCAGTTCATACAAGAGGTACAGGGGCTACCCATCCATGATGGCGTGATCCCCATTCGGCCCCATGTCCTATCCAGGGTGGACTATCTGGACATGATGGATATCCCTTATTCCATTGAGACCCAAAAAGCAATCCAGAAATATGTACATCACCCTCTGTTGCAGCCTTAAGTCTGCTCCCATGTGTTGCGCTGCCTGAGGCGGGTGTATCATACAGCTGAGCGCTCTAACGCTTTACACTCATCCTGTGTCATGTGCGGCTAGTATGGAACGTTGTTCCACCGCCTGGAGAAGTGCCCTCACCTCTAAAGTGATATGGCGCGAAGTTCAACGTCTGCTGGGCCAGGATCAAACGCATCCCTTCAGTCTGTCAAGAGATATGTTTTCTCTATCAATGGCCTCCTCCCTTCCACCCTCCCTCCGTGCTCTGGTGGTTACAATCGCCATGTGGACCATCCACACGATTGTCTTAGATGCCATCGCGGCTCCACCCCCACCCTCCCAGAAACTGTCCACAGATTCTGGTCTCATTTAGTGGACCATTTTTAAGCGTGGATGTTTGGATACCTCCCACCGCGTCGCTGACAGCTGGTATCTTCCTGGTTCCCAGTCTGGTTCATCAAATCAGACCCCTTCCTCCACACATGCTCAATAGTGGCTACGGCCCCTTCACACGTTCCCTCCCCCTCCCCATAAGTGGCGTTCCCGCTGGCAACAAGAGATAGCATTGTTTCTCTGGGGTGCCTCCCCCGGTACTAAGTTTATCTGTCCTGAGTCATATTCAGAAGTGTCCATCCCATGGTCAGCCTTCCTCGCAATAAATTTAAAACCATTGGTAATAATTTTTATCTTATAGGCATCTATTACAGACTTAGTAGTAATTTTAAATGGCCTCAACTTGTCAATAATTTCAAAAAGGCCTATTTTTTTCCTTCTAAATCTAGAAATTGATCCCCCAGCATTGTAATAACCTTAATGAAAATTTCCAATATGTATAAAATATATTAAAGTGTATTTCTTAATTGATTATTGGCATTACTTGCCATGCTTAGTGTGAAAATTAATTGTTTTAAAAAGTTTGGGAAATTATCCCCTGATTGTGTTAAATGGAAAAGAAGCATTGGTATCCTCAAGCAAAAACTTAAGCAAATTGTCTACGTTCTTATCATTTTGTGCCTCTTTAGCAAGTTGATGATCACAAGGCTGAGCGCCATTTCACATATTTCAAGATCAAAGTTTTCTTTTTTCGCTCTCATGTAGTATCTACATTAGAAGTTAAGACTTGATACAGTGGATCATCTCCTGGTTCTTATACAAACAAGTCTGAAATATCTGATCCCTATGAGCTTACTCTGATGGATTGAGGTTTTCTGCAGTACTAAATTATTCCATATATAGACTTCTGAATCTTTACCAAATTCTTGTAGGCTTCTTTTACTTGAGGAAAGACAAGATTCATATACTATTTATGTTTATTACCCTTACATTGGGTAGAAAAAAATGTCAAGCATCTCAACATTTATAATAGCGGCTCTGGGATATATCCATCCACATTGCACATCAAGGTTTTCCCAGATAAAACTTGTATCATGAAATTTTTATTCATGTCTTTAATTCTCCCATATTCTTATCTTCACCAGTGAGAATAAATTTAGGAGTTTGAAAGGAGCATTGAATGCCAAATTCTAACATCCTAAAATATCTCACCATTTGCAAAGTTGAAGTCTTGGTTGCTAGTGCCAAAACCATGGCTTATACAGGTCTTGGTATGGTCTAAGTGTTTTCTGCATGGTAATATGAGAATCAAAATTCATAGAACATTTTCGCCAGTCAGGATTTGCACTTCCTGTTAAAAACAGTTGTTGAAAGTGGCTAAGGTCTCATCCTTCTTAAACTGTATACTTATTGTACTAAGAAAGGATCCCAATACTTTGCTCTTTAACTCAGCATATGCAACCTTATACTAAAAAAGAGTTACCTCAATTGATCAGTGGAATAGGTAAGTGTCAAGTTGATATAAATAGAATTTGTATATTAGATATACCCAAAATAATGTCCTAGCACGAATCTGAAAAGTACCCATTCTGTGTTGAGGTTCAATGAAGTGGCAAATACTCCGCTAGGCCTCTAGCCACCTGTATGGACCCAAGGAGCATGCTCCTACTGGAGATAAGCTCTTACAGTATTCTCCATTAGTTCCCAGTAACCAGGTTAAGGTGCAGGAAAGTTTGCATGCCCAAATTGACCTCTTGATTGACCTCTTTTTTATGAGGCCTGTGAATTGTGGCTTCTGGTAAATCAATGGAGATCTAATAGCATCCTCAAGATTCCATGCGTGGTGTGTTGGCCAACCTGAGTTATAAACTTGAACAAATTGAGCATAATAGTAGTTTATTCAGATATGGCCTATCTGTAAAGGGACTCCTCAAACGGTAAGGATGTGTAAAGGGAATGTCCATGATTGTAATGGATGGGGCTCCCAAGGCCCAGTCCGCCTCTGGCCGTGAACCCAAACCCCCAGATGGGGGTGACTCCCATGAGGAAAAGGGCAATTATCGTACCAAACCCCCAAGACTCCTATCTGGGCAGGTGGCCTCACTGGGCACACTGGATGAGGTGCGGTGCACCAGCCTCTATCACCTCAGGACCACTATGGCAACCGCCATCCCAAAGGGATGGGCATGGTCTGAGTGCAGAAGACTTCGATGTCCTGCCAGTCTCTGGTCACCCACACTGCAACTTTTGATAAGCTCCTCCAGCCAACACTGGGCCAGGGTATTCTGCTCCACCAAGGCATCGCTACCCCAAAGGATCTCAGGACGTCCACCCCCTTCCTCACTTCCTATTGCACCACCATCTGCACCAAAACAACCTGCTTGTATAAATAAGATAAAAACTTTTATTATATTATATTACAACAGGTCTACAAAATAGCAGCCTTTATTGGGGTGAACTCAAAGTTTGGAATAGAATTACAAAGTGAGGTCCATTAGGAGCAACCTCACTTTGAAATGATACCAAAAAAGGCTAAATAGATAGTCAGTCATGAGGCGTGTAAAAGCCTCCAGAATTTCTAGCGTCCTGGCAACTCATCAGCAAATAGGGAAACCTCCAAAAATGGACAACCACATAAATAAATATTTAAATAATTATCCCACTATTAACCTTATTAGGAAAACTGCATTGGAATAATGGAATTGCAACCATCAACATATCCAAATCTCGCAATTCCCATCCTTATGAGATCCATGTATGATCATCAACCATTACATCACCCCCTTGAAACAAGAATACCAGTGGATCCAAACCCGGATTGTCAAGGCAGGTGTGCAGTGACCAACGACTTTTTTGACAGTGGAACTTTTTCTGCGGGCAGCCTGGGGAAGTTGGATGTAAATTCAGAGCCCCCAGATCAAATTAACGGGTTCCCTGTAAGTCTTCTGATTGTCACAAGAGGCCATCAACCACCAGCAGTCTGGTCCTCCCCCCAAGCTTCATCCCCTTCATTGGAAGGCCCTAGAAAATCAATGAAAATGATCAAAGGCCCATGGTGATGCTTGGGACATTGACCGCAGCCATCTTGCAAGCTTTCTGGGACCACAGCTCGCCAAGGTAAAGTTGATTTTGGAATAATATAATGAATGGGATCCCAAGGCCCAGCCCGCCACCAGCCGTGAACCCAAACCCTTGGATGGGGGTCACTCCTGTGAGGGAAAGGGCAATAACTGTACCAAACCCCCAAGACTTTTATCTGGGTGGGTGGCCTTGCTGGGCACACTGGGCTGAGGTGCGCGCACTGGCCTTTGTTGCCTCAGGATCACTCTGGAAACCACCATCCCAAAGGGATGGTCATGGGCCAAGGTGCAGCGGACATTGATGTCCTTCCAGCCTCTGGTCACCTGCACCGCAGCTTTTGACATGCTCCCCCAGCCAATACTAATACTGGGTATTCTTCCCCACCAGAACATCGCCACCTCAAAGATCTCAGGACGTCCACCCCCTTCCTCACTTCCTATCATACCACCAGCTACTTTAAATTAACCTGCTCAAAGAAATACATTACAATTCTTAAATTATATTAAATAATAAGAGGTCTAGCGAATAGCAGCCTTTATTGGGGTGAACTTGAAGTTTGGAATAAAATTTAAAATTGAGGTCCATCAGGAGCAACCTCACTTTGAAATAGTAACTAAAAAGGCTAAATGCATTGTCAGTCATGAGGTGCATAAAAGCCTCTGGAATTAATGGCGTCCCGGAAACTTGTCAGTGGATGTGGAAACCTCAAAAAATGACAACCACTTAAATAAATGTTTGATATAACTATCCCACTATTAACCTGATTAGGAAAACTGCATTGTAATAGTGAAATTGCAACCATCAACATACCCAAAATTCATATTCCCAACCTTGCGAGCTCCATGTACAATCATTGACCACTACAATGATAGAATTCCAAATTTAGAGAATTGAAATTGGGAATGCTGGAATATAGACCAAACCAAAGAGTTAAAATTATAAATATAATCTAGGCGTGGAAGCCTAGGGAATTTACCATATTGTTCTGGCAGGATCAAAATCTAGTTTACCACAATTCCTACTATTAAGTTATATTTTTGCTGCAATTCACTGATTCAAATGGGTGAAATACAACCACCATTTTCATTATCTCAATTTTATAGGAATCAATGAATGATATTACATTCTGTTGCACCTATGGACTCCTGTTTGTGGCTATCCATCTGATCAGGGCTTCTGAACCTGTTAATGATTGCCTCCTTGCATCTTCATACGTCCAATCATCCCCATTTATTTGGGGCAACACCAGATTTTGACAATTTGTGGCTAAAAAGATTATGACTTTTGTCACTTTCAGATGGTCCCCAAAACTGAAAATCATTATTTTGAAAAGGTGGAAGAAGCCAGGGCGTTATTTTAATGAAAAATAGGTAGGTTGGAGTATTCTAAAATTTCTTTGGTCACTACTGTGACAGGAGGTACTTGACTGATAACCCTTCTAACCACTTGTGTATTCTTGGGAGCCAATCCAAAATTGCTGCAAAAGCCCCAGTTTTTTTAGGGGCTCTAATTTCCAAAAATGGTTTTTTAATCTACATCATTGTCACCTACATCTATCTCCATCTGTGCGCAGTTGCACTTATGATTTAAAGGTTTTTAATCAATTTAAAGTTTTCATAAAGTTATTTTTGGATTTGACATAATTGTTTTTTGCCTGCTTACTGACAGCCTTCTGGAACACTATCTCCGCAACTATTTTAGTCTTTTCCTCCTCAGGGAGATAACTTTTCCATATAGATCATTATAACCTTCTCTTTTTGCTCTATTTATTCCTTGGCTTTCATACCTTATTCTTTAAAGATAGTAAGATCAGATTGTGATTGCAAATCAAAGTATTCTTAATCACCAACTCCAGTTTAAACTACAAGTCCAAAAGTCATTTATAAGGCATGTTATAGATAACTCTGACGTGCTACTTTGGCCTGAAAACTCAACTAAACCTGTATTGAGAATCATTTGTAAACTTTTTAATGGTTTACTTCACAATTTTTTTGTCATTGTGTTATTAAGATAATAAGGGTATGGTGATATTTTCATAAAGAGAACTATCCAGCTGAGTTTCCTCATAACCAATACTATTATTCTCAATTAGACATTCTCTTATAAAAAAGGTACCAACAACCTTTCTTCTGCAAACTTGACAGCAATCTGGAAGGGGAAACTATCACTTAAACTCTTAAACAATAGTACTTGTTGGAACTTTGATATGCCAATATTAACCAGCTGCTTAGACTATGATAGGTGCTTATTCACTAGGGGATTCGTTCTGCTAGTGATATGGGAGTTATCATTTTCAAATGATAATTATTGTTTGGCAGAATCATCTTAACCAATATTAAGTAATTTGCCATGGTTGATCCATTGGATCAATACGCCAATTGCTTAATTCTCAATGGGGATGATCCTTAACATTAAGTGAGTATTTAGTTTGTCAAGTTTATAATTATAAATTAATTATTTCATGTCATTCAATTAGGGTTCATTGTTGGTTGACAGGAGGGGTTTATGAAGTTGTTAAAGTGCTGTAAAGCTTCTAAAACAACTTTTGGTGTAATTAATGAATGCGGGGAAGCATTTATTGATAGTTTGGAGAAGGGCGTAGCTCTGGAAGGCAGCAAAAGTACCAAATTTCCTTATATACCTTTCTTTTCCCTTAAATAAAGATAGATATGGCAATTAATTTTGAGTTTAGACTTATTATACAATGATTGTATAAATAGCTCTTAGGATAAGGTTTAAGGATACTATATCCTTTTTTAAGTATTTGACTATTTAATCTCAATCTGGACTCTGCGTAAAAGAGAATAGGGAAGAGTTCTATACCAGTTTAGAGAAGAGAGGGGGAAGAGTTCCCTGCCATTTCAGACAATACCTTTAAAGAGAAGAAGGGCGTGCATCAGTTTAGCGTTGGACTTACCAAACAACTTGGATCTAAGAAAACTCAACTAAATGTTTTTGGATAATCTAATCTACGCAACTATCAAGAACTTGCGCAGTATAAGTGGGAGCAAAGGTGAGCATCCCAGAGGATTACAGTTGGTGCTAATTACTGAGAGTGATTAAGCATAGCTTTCAAATTTCTACATTGGTGCTCACTACAGAGTGTAGTTGGCTTTCAAAAAATTCAAATTAAGATTAAAAAAAAAAAAAAAAGTCAGATTCAATAAAAAGAGTTATCAGTAATGAGTGAACTTAAGAAACTCTGGATTGAGTTGGAGACCATAAATCAGAACGTGTCAAGCTCAGTGGCACAAGCCAAATCTTGATGCCTTGGAAGAATGGGTGATAAAAACTGAGGAAGAGGTTAAGCAATTCAGAATAGTTAATAATGACCTCTCCAGGAAGGTTGCCTCCTTGAAGCAAATGGAGGGCGAAAAATTAAGAACGTCTTATATCTGAATAATGAATGTGAAGCAGACAGGGAACGTTTACACTAGGTTCAAGAGGATATGGCGAGCATGTGGAAAAAGATTAAGGAATTAAAGAATCACAGGTGTGATTGCGCTTATGTGAAGGCGAACTAAGAAAATGATAATATGCTCAAAACTTCAGTCAGGAAGGTACACCATCAAGAAAGATGCCTGGAGCATTTGCTGATACGTCAAAGATCACTATTGGATTTCAGGCTAATTTTATGCCCGCTGGTGCCATTTGAACCTGATTTTCAACAATATATTTGCAGGAGAAGTAACACTCTCAACTGCTGGAATAAATAATTTTAGGGTAGTGTATATCACATAAATTTAGAGATGTTGATCGTTATTAAATAATAAAAAATTTAGGTTTTCTATAATAATTTTATTAAAGAAGTGATATGTAAAATAAAGCTAACCCTCTTTATCATGCTGCTTAGTATTTAAATCATGTCAAGGCTTGAAGTGAGTCAGTCAAGAAATTCAATATATCTAGGTGCATTTCTATTAGTTAATATGGGTTTTTGGCCTATCAAACTCTTGAGACTCGTCTTACTTCAACGTGTGGGCAGAGGTGAGCCAAAAACCAGGAAAATGAACCTGTGGGGCAGGGATTTAATATATCAGACCAGTAAGAAGGCCAGAAAATTTTTAACTTGGAAGGACCCCCTCCAGGGCTATAAAAGGGGCCAATCTCTGCAATAAAGTTTAAACAAAATTAGATAAAGGACGTGGAGGGACCTCAGTATGGCTACCCTGATTCCGCCGCTAATTTGGCGTAAACCTGATACTAACTGTAGGCCTATTCAGCTAAGAAGTGGGTAAAATTCTATTACCCCAGTTTTTGGTGTTCAAATCAAGAATTGACCAGGGTTTTTAAAAGATATTATCCTTATATAAATTTCAAATTACTATTATTCCAAAATTAGACAGAAAATTGTCTGACATTTTTATTTAAGAGTAATAGGTGGAGAATAAGGGCGCAGGAAACATCCATGAACTCGGTCAATAGTAATCTATGTAGCCAGGGACTTAATAGAATATTCATCACTACTCTTATAGATGATGACATAAGGTCCCTCCCAGATGGAGCCAAGCCTCTCACTCCTAGATGTAATGCATTTATGGTAGTATAATACCAAATCAGAGAATTGAAAGTTGGGCAAGGGAGGCCTGGACTCATTGGTGGCATGGCCCTCTTTAATGACCGTTTTAGCATGTTTGCCATAGACTTACATTGTAGCTGAATGATGTGCTAGGCCAAATCTTCATGGCACTGTCAGGGTCATCTGGATCACCAGTAAAGACATCTTTGGCTAATAGAGCGGGTATCCCAGGTTGTCACCCATATGGAATGCAGAAGGGAGACATTTTGAGAATTTTTTGGTAGCTAATGCAGTAAGCCATAAGAGAACTAGGCAGAAGCTGGTCCCAGTGAGAGGGTCAGAGGTGGCCATTTTTCGCACTATAGATACCAAGGTTCTGTTTGCTCTTTCAACGGTTCCATTGGTAAATGGGTTGTAGGGGGCTGGAAAAGCTGTTGGGCCCCCATAGAGGTAGCTAGCATCTTGATCACTCTAGAGGTGAACTTTTTTCCATTGTCACAGAGGAGGACTTGAAGACATCCATGGCGAATGAAAATATACTGGTGGAGGAAAGCGGTGGTAGCTTTTGCAGTTTGGGCAGTGGGAGCCAGTGCTTTAGTCCATTTTATGAAGTTATTAATACCTACCAATATATAGCGATTATAGTGGTAGTCTGGGGTAGAGGCCCTACCACATCAAGAAAGATTGTGTAAAAAGATTGTTGAGGGGTAGTCGGTTAATACTGGTATTAGTTATTGAGTCAGGATTGTTTTAAAAAGGTTGAGCAGGCATTCAAGACTTCAATAATAGATTCCATGATGCCCTTCTAATAGTACCATTCCTCGATTCACTCATACATCTGCCTCACTCCACCATGCCCAAGTGTAGAGTAGGCGTCCAAGTTCACTGGTAACCATTCTGATGGTCGCAGTAGGGCAGCCAATTTAGTCCTACCCCATTATATAATTTTACGCTCTCCACCTTAATGCTATGTGAATGTTAAGCTAGCATTTTCTGGATGGCGTCATTCTCATCGTTCCAGCCTTCAGGGGTCATATAAGGATCATGTATCTCTGCTTCACTGTTCCAAATGAAGGATAGGCAGCAGAGTCAAACCATCCATATTCATATGACGCGTCCCAGCTCAGTGATCAATATTCATATCAAAATGTTGAGGTTCAAGTGCCCGTCAGGCCAACCGTCCAGTGGGATCCTTCATGTTTTGTAGTCATTTTAATGTGGCGTGGTCAGTAACCACAGTTAAGGGAGTGATGTATAGGAAAGGGAGGTAATGTTTAGCAGCTAGTAAGACCGCAAGGCACTCCTTTTCAGTGACACTGTAGTTACATTCAGCTTTTGACAACATCTTACTGAAGTAGGAGACTGGATGATCTACGCCATTACTATCTGATTGGGCCATGATGGCTCCAATGGAATATTCTGAGGCGTCAGTGAGCAATATGAAGGGTTCCTATAGTCGGGGTGGCTTAGGATAGGGCGTTGCAGAAGCAATCTCTTTAACGTCTCAAACGTGGAGCTTGTTCTGTATTCCAATAAAAAGGGGTGTTCTTAACCAATAATCTGACGAGAGGCTCACTGAGCTGGGCGAACTTAGGGATGAACTGATGGTTATACCCCATCCTACCCAGAAATACATGGATGTCCCATAGGTTCTTAAGGGCAGGCATTTTAGATATAGCTTTGACCTTATCTTGTAAAGGCTGGATCCCTTTTAGAAATTAGCATGTCTGAGGAAATCTAGCTTCTTTTGGAAGAAGGTGCATTTTGACGGTTTCAACTTGATGTTAGAATTCCGCAGGCATTGAAATACTTTTTTTAAATGAGTGAAATGATTGGTAAACGTTGCAGAAAAGATGGTGATGTCATCAAGATAGATGATCACACTGCTTAGATTGAGGTCCCAAATAATGTGATCCATTACACGTTGGAAGGATTCTAGCACATTGCACAGCCCTTGGGGTAGGCGGGTAGGGTGAATTAAGCCTTCACTGAAAATGAGAGCACATTTTTTCTGATCCTGTGGAGAAAGATCCATTTGCCAGTACCCGCTGGTCAAATCCATAGCTGAGAAGAATTTTGAGCCAGATACTTGTGTAAGGGCATCATCTATGCAGGGGATAGGATAGCTGTCTTTCTTACTGAGGTTATTCAATTTACAGTAGTCCATCACTACCCAATGACCTCTGTCAGAAAATTGCTTTTCCGGTGGCATTGGGCTCTGCTGGTCAGCAGGCCAACAATTATGAAGACTGCTGACCCTTGCCATTTCGCCTTAGGCAATGGGGCCAGCAGCGCCAGATGACCCCTTGGCATGTCATCCATGCCATTTAGTGATCCCCCTGCCTAGCCCCCAACCAACAAGAATAAATAGTAACTTATATAAAAGGGAAATTAGGCAATGTGAGATGTTTATTGAAAGGGGAGCGTCAGGTTTTTATGTACAAATGGGCTATTGCACCCATTGCTGACCTATTGGTTCATCGCTGGATCTTCCAGCCAACCACTCTCTTCCTTCCACTGCACTTTCTCTCTTCCTTTCGTTGACCCTCTCACCCTGTCCTTCTCAATGCCCGAATATTAGTTTCAGCTCATCTTAGCATTCAATCACTGGAGAGCCGTATAAATCATTATTTAAATAAAAATCAAATTTGGTTTAAATTAGTAATTGTGCACCGTAAACAACTTTGGCTGCTTAGTAAACTCGGAATAACTCAGCTTCTTGCTAATAATATATTTTGACTTTTCATAGTTGACTATTCAGGGTCTTGCCTTCCTCAGGCGATTGTCAATCATATATGAGGAGCCAGAAACAACCTCAGCCTCAACTTATGATCTACAGATTCCACTGGTATAGGATATTTATTCTAATTGAATTATCCTTGGTTACTAATCTCTGGTGATCCATAAACCTAATTTGGGCCATTGATTGGTCCCAACCACTCCTCACATCCAATCTTAGCAGAATACTAGATTTGGCTCAACACACATTGGGGAGCAACTACCCAGCAATCACCTAAAATACCACAAAATTCAGTAAATAAGCCATTTCGCCAGAATTGGCCTATATCATCCCAAATAACAAACAATCATTGGAGAAATCCTTTTGGTTTAAATTAAAACAACCTCCATTCTTTTTTTTGATCAGCGAGAGGGGAAACGCTTAAGGGCTTTGGGATGGTACTAAAAACTCAACGTCTAATAACCACTTGAGTTCAACTCTCATTTGCTGCCCTTCAACCTTGGACTTATGGTAAATTTTATATTGAATAGGTTGGACATCACCAACATTAATTGTGTGACTCCATCCCTTCATGTGTCCATAGTCCATGTCAGCCTGGGAGAAAATATCGCCATAGGTATTCAATGGATAATGAACTTTAATCAAGCTCATTTGGGATTAGGCATCTAAAATGTGGACGTCAGGCAGAGTACAAACCAACTGGTCAGTGGGTAAACTTAATTCCAACATTGATCCAATAAAGTGGGCCCTGTCAATCTCGTTTAGGCGGATTAGCAGACCTTTCCCTATCTCTTGATGTTTTTTGACAATGATGGGTTTATTAGTAAGGTTCCCCAATAGGATTATGGGTCGTTGATAGGTGGGGTCTAGTACACCTGGCAACACTCAGGGTTCTAAAGAGCTTACTCCATCAACGCTACTTATGTGCAGAAGACAGGCTCAGGGATCTGTAGCGTAATGTTGGTAGCAACCTCCCGCTGTTACCAGCCTTAATTACTGTTTCCTCTGAAGCAAAAAAGGGAATGCCCTCTGAAGCATCCACTAAATCAGGAAACTTTTTTGTGTTGCGTCCATAGGTCATGTATAATAAAGGTAAGGCAGGGGAAGGGTACTCAACTAAGCAGGAGTATTCTTTTTTATTGGGCTATTCATTGTTAAATATTAGAGGAACTTCACAACCGAGTATGGAGAGGTAACCCTGTTTCATGTTGATTATACCGTCATACTCAATCATAAACTGCATACCAATAAGCATGTCATAAGCGTTATTGTCCAAGGCCACGGCAGGAGCTGACAAGTTGAGATTTCCAATTCGAATAGGCAAGGAGGAGTAGGCTCCAATAGCACTGGTGTTGTTTAGAACCCGCCGTTCCATAATCCTGCATATACTAGAGATCAGGAGCCAGCTTAATATTCTTGATCAGCTTTGAAGAGAGAACGTTCATGGGTGATCCAGTGTCCAAGATAGCCCTAACCTGAATTTTTTGAATAACGACCTCTACCTTAGTTATGCTCCTGCCAAAGTTAGAGGAAGCGCTAATACTTCCTTAAGATGGAGAGTAGAGGGAAGTTTTTAGCTGTCTTTGTATAGTTATTTTTAATGTACTGTAGGTCATGAACATGGCGAACTGGTCAGATCAGGGAAGCAATAACCTGGTCAGCATCGCTAGCAGTATCAATAACCTCAGGGCACCCTAGCACTTAATTGAAGTAGGTTTCTTGAGGGATTAGGGCTTTATCTAAACCTTAGAGTTCAGATGATCTGGTATACCTACTTCAGCATGGGCTCCTAAGACATAGTAAATGACGTCATCCTAACCTCCTTCAGATCCATCACTTGAAGGGTTGTCCACACACATTTAATGGACGCTAGAAGGGCGGTTGGAGGTGGAAGCCATAACTTCTCTAGCTTTGGGGCCATCCGCAGATATGATCATTGGGGGAGCAGGAGTCTTAGCTTGAGCAGCCTTGTCCTTAAGCCCAGGGTTATTGGAGCGACTTTCACCAGTGGGAGAGGTTTGGTCTTAGGAGCAGCCTTTTGGGCCACTGGGAGAGACCTCTCTGCGAAGGGCTTGGGGCGGAGCAATGGCTCAATAGATGGAAAATGATGAACTTTGCCAGTAGTTAATGGCAGGGAGCGCGGCACACTGATGGCAGCGCACCTTGACTCACAGGCTCAGTAACCTCAGGCTTGCAGGGCGGAGGGAGATCAGGTTTGAGTTGCACCGCACGTGCTGGTCTTGGGGTGTAACCAACACATGTGGGGCCATAGGGATAATCCTGGACTTCTTTTGCGAGTCTATGATTGAGAAGCCCTCAATGGTGAAGACTTGTGGATTTGACACAACTCCTGAAGTAGACTCATTGTTATAGATATCTGCAAACTCTAGCAGCGCCTCCTTAATATCATGGATGGTACAAATGTGGCATTAAATGGAGACATAATGCCGTGCTATGGAAGTATGAGAAGCAAAGCTAGTTAGAATGGCAGCTAGAGCATCATCAAGAGGTAACATTTTAGCAAGTACTAAGGGTGAGCTTCACCATAAAATGATTAACAAGGGTGGTGAGCAATTATCCCTTTTCATTCTGAGGAACATAAAGGCCTTCTTCTTCCTCTTTAAACTTTGCGTTGAGTTAAATTCAGCAGTCAGCGCATCCTTAACCTCTGTCAAATACTCAGTGTGTCCATAAGAGGGATAATCACCTCTTGAGCCATGTGACTCAGGTAAGGGAGAATGTGCTTGAATTTTGTTGGTCAGTGGCGCCCTCCATGGCAGTTTCATAGAAATATATAAATGAAGCAATGATACTCTCCCTGGGGGTGAATTTGTCTTAAAAAAGGGGTTTAAAAGAGATAGCTTCATGTAAAGTAGAAGGGAGCCGCTGTTTGAGGTTTTTAAGGCAGGACAGCGTGCTGGCTAGTTGCAGTTCAAGGGTAACTATCCTTGTTTCATTTTCAGTGGAAGGGGAAGAGGGGTACTCACTTGAACGCCCTCCATTTTTATAGGGTTGTGGTGTACATGTACCCCTGTAGTGAGCAACATTTGTAATAATTAAGGCTGCTTTTATGCCCACTTGTGCTTTTTACACCTGAATTTCAATAATATTTTATTCTTTTGTTTATTTTGGGAAGGTCGACCAGGGGACAAGCACTTCTGATATAGTGAAGGAACTATTGAAATTCGAAAATTAAAGACACCCCAGAGGGTTCAAGGTCCCTCTTGTTGTCTCCAGGATCACCAAGTTTAGGACGGTAGGGAAGGGGGTTATGCTGGCTTATTCTTGGATGCAGCATGTGTGAAGGAAAGGATCAACCTTTAGGAGCCATATGGTGAACCATGTGTTGATTGTCCTTCTGTTATGGGGTCATGTGTCCAAACAGACATGCTTGGAAATGTTCCAATATATGGCTGTGGAAGCGATGGATGGCTTCTTGGATTGTAGGCGCTGCTCCTGTGAACGATTCCAGTACCATTTTATGTATCATCCATAGTGCTATTGCTACTATTAACGCCCTGAGGGATGGGTGGATGGGAGAGTCCATGTTTATAGCGAACATGTTCCTTGCTAGGCTGAATGGTTGTCCGTTTTCTTGGTGGAATAGGCGCATGGCCTCTTTCTATACAGCCACTGATGTTGGATATTATTCTAAACGGTGGGTTAGGCTTCCATACTGACCACATATTGTAAATGAAGTGTGAGTAACATTTGACCGTTCATCTGTGCGTTATACTCTCCTCATACACCTCCATACATGTGCTCTTATTCTGGGTTGGAGTAGAGGGTGATTTGTGTATCTCCATACTCTTCTTTGAGTCTCCAGGTTGTAGGGTATGTCCATATGGTCCAGGTAATCTATCAAGGCTATGTTACTTGGTTTTTTGATTATTATATTGTCTGTGGTTTTTTTGTCATTGATTTCCTGTCTGTGAGTTAGCCTTGGGCGTCCTCGGTGACTTGTTTGGTCATTTATGTGGATCTGTCATGTCGCTCTTCTCATGGCTAGGTTTATTTGTTTGAGATGTATAGGAGTGTCGTGAGGTCCTGCAGCTGTAGGATGGGCTGCCAGATACTTGATTAATGTATTTGGGTGATCTAGGTTCCTTAATTGGAGTGCACTTGTGAAGTTATATCTTGCTGTTATGGCTCAGTGTGTATCTGGAAGGTCTGGGCTAGTCACCTGAGCTATCCAGGATCCTAGTATATGGGTCGCTTGCTCTACAAATTAGTAAGCCCCATACCTCCATTCCTTCTAAATCCAAATAAATTTTAGATGCGTACAGGGGAGCTATGGTTGGACCAAAGCCATCCTTGTAATAGGGCGTGAATTTTTTGAAGAAGGATGGTGAGAAAGTGATTGCATGGGCTGTGAACCATATGATTGATAGAAACATAGAGTTGACTAATGTGACCCTTCCTGTCAGACCTGTTTGGTGTCCATGTAAGGAGGCAATGCGTTTTGTTATTTTGTCTAGGAGTTGATTTTCCATCATGTAATTGGCGTATATCCTTCTTCCTGCCATACTCCCAAGTGTTGAACAGGACCAGTTGTTGGCTTGGAGGTAAATGGAAGTTTCAGTGAGTTCATAGCTAATTTTCGCCTCCTATGCCTGGTAAGGAGTCTTGATGTTGTATTAGTTTATTGGCCCTGGGTAGATGGCATCCAATGTGTCTGATATTTGCCCAGGAGTATTATTTCCGCTTTCTCAGTGTTGAGTGATGCGTTGCTTATGGCTGAATATTCTTGTATTATCTTCTCAATTCTTCTAGCGTCCTGATTGTTGGATATTCCCACCACACAATCATCAGCGAAGGCCATCATTTTGACTTATGGTTGGCCCTTGACGTTGATTCCCTTGAGAAGCGTGTTTGTATTCAGGATTAAGGGGTCTAAACTAAATTTGTAAAGTAGAGGGCTTAAGGGGTCTCCTTTTATGATCCCTCTCTGTGGGATGACTGGGTTGGTTAAAAACCTACTCCCCGCAAAGCCATGGGGTGAACTCTGTAAACAACATCACCCAGTTTAAGAAACTATTTGGGAGCTTATTTTTGAGGGCAGGCCCTAAGATAGGTCCAGTTCACCCTGCTGTATTCCTTTTGTTGGTCTAAAAAGACAAGCGCCCCAAAGGTGTTGGACTGGTAGACATTTGCAACTGTGTGGATGTTGTCCCATATGGATCTTCTTTGAACAAATCCATATTGTGATGGGGATATCGCGTCAGTTGCAATTTCTCCTGATCGTTTGGCCATAATTTTTGTGAAAATTTTTGTATCTGTGCTGGTTAGAAAAATTGGGCGCCAGTTGGAGAGGTCTAATCTGTCTCCTTTCATTTATAAAGTGACCGTGTAGGCTTCTTTGCCTCCAGGTAGGAGGCATGTTTCCATAATATACTTGTTCATTGAAGATAGAAGAATGTTAGAGATGTTAGTAAACTATTTTATGTAAAATTCATAGGGAATCCCATCAGGTCCAGGTCATTTCCCTCTTGATAAACCGCGTACTACTTCCCATAATTCCTCACGCGATATTTTAAATTTTAAATTTATTGCGGGGAAGGCTGACCATGGGACGGACACTTCCAAATATGACTCAAACGAGACAAAACTTAGTACCAGGGGAGGCACCCCAGAGAAGCGATGCTATCTCTTGTTGCCAGCGGGAACGCCACTTATGGGGAGGGGGAGGGAACGTGTGAAGGGACCGTAGCCACTATTGAGCACGTGTGGAGAAAGGGGTCTGATTTGATGAACCAGACTGGGAACCAGGAGGAGACCAGCTGGCGGCGACGCGGTGGGAGATATCCAAACATCCACGCTTGAAAGTGGTCCACCAAATGAGACCGGAATCTGTGGACAGCTTCAGGGAGGGTGGGGATGGAGCCAGCGATGGCATCCAAGACAATCGTGAGATAGTCCACATGGCGATTGCAACCACCAGAGCACGGAGGGAGGGTGGGAGGGGGGAGGCCATTAATGAAGCAAACATATCTCTTGACAGACTGAAGGGAGGCGTTTGATCCTAGCCTAGCAGACGTTGGACTTCGCGCCATATCACTTTAGAGGTGGGGCACTTATCCAGGCGGTGGAACAGCGTTCCATACTGGCCACACACGACACAGGATGAGTGTAAAGCGTTAGAGCGCTCAGCTGTACGATACACCCGCCTCAGGCAGCGCCACACATGGGAGCAGACTTAAGTCTGCAACAGAGGGTGATGTACATATTCTGGATTGCTTTTTGAATCTCAATGGAATAAGGGATGTCCATCATGTCCAGGTAGTCCACCCTGGATAGGACATGGGGCCGAATGGGGATCACGCCATCATGGATGGGTAGCCCCTGAACCTCTTGTGTGAACTGAGGAGAGGGGCGGCCTCTTCGGGTTGTATGTCCACTAATACGAATTCTCCACTCTGCGCTCCGCATGGAGAGTAGGATTCGTTTGTAGTGGGTTTTTGTCCCGTGAGGACCTGTGGCCGATGTGTGTGATGCGAGGTATTTCATCAGGGAGTGAGGGTTTGATGGATTATTGAGGCCCAAGGGTCAGGAAAAGTTGGAGCGGGCCGCGCGGGACCAGTGTTGGGATGGGAGTGTAGAAGTGGTGACAGCCGCGATCCAGGTGCCCAGGATCTTGGCGGCATGGGCTTTGAAGTCAAGCAGGCCCATGCCACCATGATGATGAGGGCCAAACATGACCTCTAGCCGTACTGGTGGAGGGCGGCCTGACCAAAGCCATCCTTGCAGCAAAGCATACAGGGATTTGAAGAAGCTTGGGGTGAAGGGGATGGCGTGGGCTCCAAACCAGACTTTGGATAGGAGCATAGAGTTGGCAAGAACAACCCTGCCAGTGAGGGTAGTAGGGTGGGCTCTGAGAGAGGCTATTCGCTTCGTCACGTTGTCCAGTATACAGCCCTCCATTACTGCTGACGCGTATCCTCTTTCCTCCATCCACACGCCCTGATGGCGTACCGGTCCTATGGTAGGACGTGGCACAAAGGGGAGCACCAGTGGAGCGGTGTGTGTTGAGTTAGTAAGGCGTGGATGTGGGCGAGCAGATGGGCCGGGTTGGGAACTACTTGCTGGGGCCCAGCAGTTCTGAAACCAACCAAGGAGGATGATTTCGGTTTTGGAGGCGTTCAGTGCCGCATTGCTTACCTGGGAATATTCCAGGATGAGGGCTTCAAGCGCACGTGCATCTTTGTTATTAGACACCCCCACTACGCAATCATCTGCAAATGCCAACATCTTGACTGGGGTTTGGCCTGGCACATGGACCCCAGTGAGGTGGGCATTCACATTTCGCAGTAGTGGGTCAAGGCTGAAGTTGTATAAGAGTGGGCTGAGGGGGTCCCCTTGTCGCAGGCCCCTTTGGGGGTGGACTACTTCCGTTAGGAAGCCTGGGCCACGCACTGCCATTGTTGCAGATTCCGTGAGCAGCATCACCCAGTTAATGAAGCGGGGGGTAGGCGGAATTGATGGAGGCAGGCCCAAAGGTATCCCAGTTTACTCTATCATAGGCCTTTTGTTGGTCCAAGAATACAAGTGCCCCAGAGGCTGTGGACTGACACACATTAGCCACTGAGTGCACGTTATCCCAAATCGACCTTCTGGGGATGAAACTGAATTGTTCTGGGGAGATGGTGGCAGATGCTACAGTCCCTAAACGGTTAGCCATGATTTTGGTTAAAATTTTGGTGTCTGTGTTTGTTAGAGAAATGGGGCGCCAGTTGGCTAAGTCAAGCCTATCCCCTTTCTTGAAGAGTGTGACAATAAAGGACTCATGTCCTCCTGGTAGGAGGCGCGTTTCCAACAGGCTTTGGTTAAGTGAGGCGAGCAGCAATGGGGATATATATTTGAAATACTTTTTGTAGAACTCATATGGAATGCCATCTGGGCCTGGGCATTTTCAGTTTGGCGCACCGCGAATGGCTGTCCATAATTCATTCAGAGTAATTGAATTCATTATTTCCAGGTATTGGAAAATTGTGTGGATATGAGCTCAGTCGAGAAATTCCACCACTTCAGCTAGGTGATTTGGTTCAACTCAGTACAACTTGGAGTAATATTTTTGCATTTCGATTCCCACTTTGGCTGGTGTATCCGCAATAGAATTATCCGATCTTCGCACCTGTGTGCAGGCCACACTCTGGCGTGGTGCAAAAATTTTTTTGAAGAAGTATGTGGTGCACTTGTCACTTTTAGTGATGTATGTGGCCCTGTATTGGACACAAACCCGATGTTTGTGTTGTCTTTAGAGTGCGTTGAGGTGGGCGGCTGCCTCCGCCCACTTCTGGCACCATGCAGGGCTATATCCTGTGGCTGGAATGTTGGACTCCAAGTGGGCCAATTCTGCCAGCGCATGGGATATAACCGCTGATGTGACTTGTGAGCATCTGGAGGAGAGATGGTGATAGTGGCAGATGGTGTCTTCTTTGAAAGTTGCCCATGTGGAAATGGGGTCCGCGCAAAATGGTGCAACAAACGATTCCGCCAAAGTTGCCTCTTCCACCCACGTGGCAAATCCTGGTGACGCGAGCTCAGGGGGCGGAGTTTGCACCAATGTGGGGCCTTTGCAACTGTGAAGGGTAAGTGGTAAGTTATTGAGACCAGTTGATGGTCGGAGAATTCCATTTTCGTTGTTTTGAAGTGGGAGATGTGGGGTTGGAATTTCGCCAGCGCTAGAATAAGGTCGATGCGGGTCATGGACCTTAATTGGCCGTTATGGATGTGGGGACATGTCATGTTTTTGAGCAGTGGGGCATGTCATGGCAGCGCATCCCTTAACCCACGGGTGGCTTTTAGAATGCGTAGTTCTATGTGACCCTGTGGGGCGTGGGGTGAGGGCAGCCACCAGTCCATTGGTGAGGTTAGCCAACAGTTCATGTCACCAACTAGGAAGGAATTGGGGGGTAGCGGAAGGGATTTGACCAATGAGAAAAATTCCTGACGCTCATGTGCACCGTTTGGGGTGTAAATGTTGATGATTGTGTGCGCAACATTGGCCCATGAGAAGGTGACAATGAGCACTCAGCCATTTAGGAATATTTCTGAAGATGAAAATTTGAAAAAATTGTTTTTCTGAATTAGCACCCCACAGTGCTCTGACTAAAAGGATATGGATGGTAGGAGCATTGTTTTCCAAGCTTCCTCAAAACCTCGTGGACAGTGGGTCTCCTGGATAGCCAGGATATCCATGGGTAGGTTGTTTTGTAAAAAACTCAGTTTCCTAGCCCAGGATGGGGAGGCCTTGAGTCCAGCGATATTCAGTGTCCCTAGAGTGAAGGTTTCCCCATCGCACCTTAGGTGTGAGGGGTGGGCCCTCGGGCCCACCAGCCTCTTCCAGGTCCCCACGGGCTTTCACAGCAGTGTGGGTATTAGCAGCAACGCTATCAGGTTTTTTGTTAATTTTTGCGGAAAGAGTCACGTTGGCTTTGGCCTTTGCTTTTTGTTTTCCCGACGTCATACAAATTTTTTGCTGTGCGGATAAGTTTGGTGCACCGTTGAGTGGGGCAAAAATTTTTTTTCGCTTGGGATAGGTCCCAAGTCAGTTTTGACTGAGGCTTGGGTGCAAAAATTGGGTGAGATCAAATCTCCCATCAGATCCTCAGATTGAGTGGCCCGTTTGGCATGGGCCTCCCAATCTGATTGGGTGATAGATTCCTGATTTGCTTCCGCTGCAAAGGTCTCCATGTCCTCCTGGCGTTGTGAGTGTGGGATGGTAATGTTGGCCTTGGCCATTTCCTTGGCCGCGGCCCTATGGGCCTGCTTGGCCTTCTTTCACTCCTGCGGGGAGATGGGCTTTACCAATAGGTAGCAGCCTTGTGCTCCCCATGGGAAAGCCTCCTTGGTGCTTGCGGTTGGTTCATAGTGCGCCTCTCCGCTGGTCATAGCTGCCGAGGGGTGCTCTTGGAATGAGACTCCCTCTTTGATGGGGCATGCATGCGCCTTATGGCTGAACACATCACAGTGGGTGCAAATGGGGGGCGCGCTGTCCACGGTTACCCGGAATGGGTGGGTGGTGTGCCCTGCAATGTCAATAAAGGTGGAGTGCGGGATCTGGGTTAGGTCCTTCACAATCTCCTCAGTTGGGGTCAGAACTGCGATGGCTTTGCTGGTGCACAGGTGTGGCATCAGTGTGAAATGTTGCATTTTAAAAGAATGTATTTCGCCATATATGGCGAGACCATCTTTCAGGTGTTGCTCCAAAATGTCATGTTTTACCGTAGTAGGCAAAAAGTCAAACGTGAGGAAAATTTGGTTTGATTTTGTCCATCTGGTGCATTTGGTTTTGATGACCCATTGCCCTTCAGGGAGGTCGACCACTATGCGCACTGCTGCAGCCTCGTCTGCTGCGATTTTGCTTTCAAAACCTAGGTCCAGCCAATTGCATGACATGGAGTGAGGTGCAACGTACACCGCGGTTGGGAAAATTCTGTGTACATCTTCACAAAATTTTTCCCATAGGGCTGTTTTTTGGATGTCTAGATACACACGGACTCTGAATTCCACTGACAAAAGTGGTTGGGAATGTGGCGTGTTGATGTACTGGTTGCATCGTGCTTGCCATGCGAGTATCTCCGGGGAAATTGTGACCGCCAGTTTATTAGATTTTTTTCTATTCCGCCAGATTTTCTGGGGGCGTTTTTGAACGTTAGAGGCCGCGGGCCTACCGCCTGCTCCTCTTGCCTTGCTTGCCCAACTGCTCCCAGACATGGGCGCAAACTAATCCCCTCTATGAGATTATCAAATTAGATTTAGTCTTGAATTGAATAGGTTGCAAAAGTGTTTGCAACGAGAAAGAAAAGTTTCCCTCACGCGATATTAGGTTGATTAAATTGTTACTTTGGGCTGCGGTGTCAATATGTGCACTTCTAAGAAATTTTTCAATTTTTTGGTTTGACCAGTTTAGATTTATACAATTTTGTATAAAACCTGTGCAATCAGCCATGACTTAATTGTGTGTTTCTGCTATGGATTTGTCCAGTCAATGGACCTGTGTGCAAGCCATCATATTTTTTGGGCGTGGAATCAGCAGAAAAAGTAGCTCGAGCAAGTTTCTTCATCTCTTGTGTTTTTGCCTTTATATTGAACTCCAACTTGGTGTTGTGGTTCACAGACCAGGGTGTTTAGCCAAGCAGAAACCTCCGCCCATTTGCGACCCCATCCAGGCCTGTATCCCATGCATGGTACGTTGTTTTTTAGATGTTTAATTTCTGCCAAGGTGTGCTTGATAATGGCTGAAGCTGCCCTGTGTCTTATAGATAATGTATGTTTAATTTGTTGGGTTATTGATTTTTTGAAGTTTTCCTAGATGGTTAGTGGGTCTGAGAAAAAAGGTGTTTGAAAATCCTGGGTTGAGGATATTTCCTCCATCCAGGATTAAAATTCTGAGTCATCTAAACTTTCTTGGCATAATCTGCACCATCTGAGTGCTTGGGTTCTTGGTTCCACCAGTTTGTAAGACACCAAAACAAGCCTATGGTCAGAAAATTCGATTTTTGTAATTTTGAAATTTTTGAATTTGGTGTCAGAAAATTATTGGTGCGAGTATTAGGTCTATTCTTGACATAGAAACAAGTGTACCGTCGTCTACATGTGGGCGTGTCATGTTTTGTAGCAGGGGTAGCCTTTTTGGTAGCGGATCATATAGTCTCAGGGTGGCCTTTAGTACGCGGAGTTCCACTTTCCCTTGTGGTATCTCCATTGTGTATGGCCATCAGTTTGTATCTGGGTTAATCCAGCACTTCATGTCTCCCATGATGAAAGTACTTGCTGGTAAATTTTGCTGTGTTAGGGCTGTAAGAAATTCTCTTTGGTTATGTGCTTTGTTCAGGGCGTACACACAGGCCATTGTGTGCACTTTAGTGTGCCATGAGAAGGTTATGGCGAGTATGCAGCCATCCAGGAACAAATTTTTTTATTGATACATTTAAAGTTTTGGTTTTCGCATACTATCACCCCACAGTGTTGTGACCAAAACAACATTGTTGGGAGGAGCATTTTTTCCCATGCCTCCTCCTCTCCCTGTGGTCAGTGGGTTTCCTGCACCGCCAGGATATCCACAGGTGGGTTTTGTAGGAGACTCGACTTCTTGGCCCGGGATGTTAAGGCCTTGATTCCCTATATGTTCAGCATCCCTATCTCTACTGAGACGCCTGATGCGCCTCAGGAGTGGTTGGCAGGGGCCCCTGGCCCTACTCCCTTGCTCACATTACTCTCCAATGCACCTCTGCTGTGGAGAGCATATCCATGAGTAGGAGTTGGGATATATTCTGCCCCTTTCGTCGCCACTGTTTTTGCTCCTCTCTTGGCTTTGCTTGGTTTCAATTTATCATTGCGGTGCACTTGTGTGCTTTTATTGGCCACATTATTTTCTTGCACATTACATTGTTCATTTTCCTTCCCGATTGGGTTAAATTTCACAATTTTGGGGGGTGCACTGAACCCCAGTTTTGCTGCATTCATTTCCAATTTGGGTTCTGCCAAATTCAATCTGGTCAGATTGGGTGTTTGGTTTTCCTCAGGATTTGATTGGTTCATTGACCAAATTCTTCCATGTCTTCCTGGATATGTTCTGGGGAAATGGATGATTCAGTGAGGCCTTTGCCTTGGCTGCAGCCAGCTTGTGAGCTTGTTTGGCCATTTTTTGCTCTTTTGGGTAAATTGGGTCAATTATTTATATTGCCCATGTTCTCCCCAGTTGAAAGCTTGTTGTGTCCATAATTTTGGCGCACTCTGAGTCATCTTAGCCCATTTACTCCTCACAGAATTCCATTTCTCTAAGGCCTTCTTTTATGAGGCAAGCGTGAATCTTGTGCCCAAAGGACTAGCAGTGGTTACATATGGGGGCGCGCTTTCCACTGTTGCGTGGAACAGCTGTGATTTTTTCCCATCAATGGTGAAGGATGCAATGCGAGGGATTTTTGTAATGTCCTCCACTACCTCCTGTTTAAGGGAAATAATTGCTATTGCCTTCCCAGTGCTAAGGGTCGGCATTAGCTGGAATCTCTGCATCTCAAATTTCTTAATTTCTCTATAGCCTTCCAAGCCTTCTTGGAGATGTCTTTCAACTACTGTGCGCGCCAACGTGGTTGGAAGATAATTATAAATTATAAAAATGTGTTTGGATTCTGTCCAATGGGTGCATTTGGTCAGTACCAAATGCTGTCCATTGGGAAGGTCAAGTACTACTCTGACCTTCGCTGCTTTGTTCACTTCTTCTGCAGTTTCAAACCCAAGATCTACCCAACCTTTGCGGATAGTATGGGTTGTTAAGTACACCACATGCGAGAAAAATTTATGTTGTATTTCACCAAACTTTTCCCAAATTGTCCGTGTTTCTACATCCAGGAAAGCTCATATCCTGTGTTCCACCAATGATAGTGGTTGCAATTGGGATACTTCCATATAGCTGTAGTATTTTACCAAAAAAATAATGAAACCCGCGGGAAGCGCCACCTTGGGTTTTTTATTTTTACTGAGATTTTCATTTGTACCTATGCGCTTGGTACCTTTGGGCGGTGCAGGTCCAGGTCCACTGCCCTTTACCGCATTCACCCAGCTCTTTGCTTTATTATTAATACCTATCTTACCTGGTATTAATTATCAAATTGTTCTGTTTGAATCAAATCATATGACTAAAAGTGATAGTAATCAGAAAGAAAAGTGAATTTCAGCAATATTTGCATGAGAAATTTCACTCTAAACTTTAAGAATAAATGACTTTAGGGGATCATATAACAATAAAAATTAGATATGGAAAAACCGTTAACAGTTATCTAAAAAAGTTGGTGTATCTATAATATTTTATTAGGGAAGAGATAGGTAAAAAAGCAAACCCTCTTGATACCTGGCTGTTTGGTATGTAAATCATTATGAGGCTCTAAGTGAGTCAGATGAGAGATTACTTATAAGCTAGATGCATCCAAATTAGGTAATTTGGGCTTTTGACTTATCAAGCTCTTAGACTCACCTCACTTTAACGTGAGGGCAGATGGTGAGTCAACATCCAGGAAGAGCAACCCATAGGACAGGGAGTTAATATATTTAGACCAAACAGAAGACGGGAAAATATTTTCACCTGGCAGGACACCCTCCAGGGCTATAAAAGGGGCCAATCTCTGCGATAGAGTGAACTAAATTAGATTAAGGACGTGGAGGGACCTCAGAATGGCTACCCTGATTCTGCCGCTGCTTTTGGCGTAACCCTGCTACTAACTGTAGGCCTATTTGGCTTAGAAGTGGGTAAAATTGTATTATCCCAATTTAATGGACTTCATCAAGAATTTACCAGGTTTTTTGGGCAATATTAGCCTTATGTATACCAAAATTACTCTTATTAAATAAATTGGACATGTAATTATCTTACAATCACTCCCAAAGCTACACCAATTAGTTAGGTTGTCAACAAGGGGATTTTTGCCAATGGAGTGACCAAAGAGCTTCAAGATATGCCAAAAGTGCCTGCATTTCACTAGGACAACGCACTGGCGTTTTACTGTCTTTTTGAGATGACAATGGTCAGGTGTGCGGACCACAAAAAATGCAAAAAACATTATGAATTGCCTCAACACTAATTGCTAGAATCTGGTGATGCCCCACCTGAATGAGACAATTGGTTATACTCTGAAGCAAAGGAAGTGATTATGCTGGAGTTTGGAAGCTCTACCAGAATGGCTAACTGAAAACAAGAGTTTTTGAGCATAAAATTCGGAAAGAATGAAACTTTAACTGCTTTTGCTAAAAGCTTTTCAAGAAGTTGCAGATTCTGGCTGGGGCAAAAATGCTATCAGATTTTGATACACGGATTGCAATGCAAGCAGCGCTTTGGCCCTATCAAAAATTTCACATACTATGCCATCAGCGCTGGTACAACAAACTTCCACCTCAAAGGTGATAGATCATCTTAAGATGTTGGAAGCAACTTTTGATGCCAGTTGGGATTTTTCCCATATTCCCAGCTGACTAGATTACCAAGTGTCGCTAGGGGAAGCTTCCCATAGCAAAGCGAATTGGATATAATTGACCCTGATTTCAGGTTAACAATTTTTGAGAGGATTTTAGGTAATTCGCCTGGTTCAGATCCATTGGCATTGATCTGGGTAAATGCTTAAGATCTCATTGGGCAGAGTTGCCAATGAAATGGGGGCATCTGATAGTTGATCAATGCTTACTATCAGGTGTACTAATTGGGATCACAAAGGTTTCATCATCAACAAATTGGTAATTTAAGGATCTATTTGTGAGGTGAGTGATGCTTCCTGCAACTAGTGAATCAATCATTTGGTTTGCGACCTGCCTTAATTGGTAACAAGTCCCTTTACCTAAGCAGGTTGCTTGCCAAATATGGTTGGTTCGCTGGGATTAAGAGGAAAATGTTAGGGACATGTTTTCTGATTCTTTCCATTTTGGGTCTTAGGATGTCCAATGACGGAATCCTAGTCAGGATGGGGAAGACCATCACTGATGAGACGACAAAGGGTAATTCAATGGCAAAAGCTGCCTTTTCACCATTGAGGTGCCAACTAAGGGTTGGGCGCAAATTCCCACTATAAATTCCCTTAAGAATTCACTTAATAAAAAGATCAATTACATCAATTACTAGAGTATATTATAATATACTTTAGCAGAATTCATTTCTAGTTATATTCTTATTCAAGGATATTATTGCTGTGTGCTTTAATTGGAGATTCTTTAAGATAAAGAGTAAGGATCAATGATCCAGAGAAGAGAAGCTGAGCTAAGACAGGAATTGCTGCCAACTGTGTGTCACCAGAGAGAGGCCAAAAACTAGAATCTGAGCGTGGATCAAGTTAGGCGGATAAGGGAATGAATCTATAACGAGGATATCTTAAGTATTTCAAGGAAGAATACTGGTCAAGAGTTGGACCCAACACTAGTGATTAAATTAGACTATGGATTATAGTCTTCATACTACCATCAATCAAATAGATGTATTATTATCAGACAACACAAAGCATTGCATAACATCAAAACTTTGTAGTTATTAATCATGGGAGCCATAAATCATTAAAGAACCTAGGATTTTAGAAACTGGTTCTCACTACAAGGGTGTCTTTGAGTAAGATACTAGTACATAATGTCATATAAGGAAAAATTAAAAAAACTTTGGTTGGAGTTGGCAACTGTCAACCAGAACGCCTTGAATTCTGTGGATCGTCAATTATTTGCTGCCTTGGAGGAGAGAGTTACCAAGCTCGAGAAAATGTAAAAAATGTCACTAGCTTTGGCAATGAATTACTAGGAAAAGTAACATCATTGAAGAAAAAGGAAGAAGAATTAGTTTGAGAAGTCTTATTCTTGAAAACAGAACGTGAAATGGATTGCGTTTGATTATGGGCATTCAGAACATATAGAGTGAAAGATTAAGCAAGTTGAGGAGTTAAAGACCCACAAATGTGAATGTGAGACATATGCGGTGACAGATGCCAAAGAAAGAACTCCATGAACTCCAGTTGGAAAGACAACTACTATATGAAATATGCTGCCCACTTTCACAGCCATTATGGAGATGACTCCTAAAATTCACCCCTCAAGTTAGTTGAGTAGCTGAACCAAGAGTGGTGGCTAGAGAAACTTTGGAGGAATTTAAAGTGACGCTAAAATTACCTACTTTCCATTGGGGTAATGCCCCTGCGTTTTTCCAATTATTTGAAATGACAATGTTTGATAGATGATTGTCAAAAGGTGTTGACAGTGATGAATTGCTTGGATACAAATTGTCAGAACCTAGTGTTGCCCCATCTGGAGGGGGACAGCTGGTTGTACTCAGAGACCAAGGCAGCCATTATGAAGGAATTTGGAAATCCCACATGCATGTCAAAGCACAAGCAAGAATTCATAGGAATTCAATTTCAGAAGGGTGAATCCTTAGCAAGTTTCACCGACTGTTTTCATCAAGGATCACAGATTTTGATTGGAGCAAAAGTGCTGTATGAGTTTGATGCATGGATCGAACTGCAAGCAACACTTTGGTCCTATCAAAATTTGCATTGAATGATGTCTTCCATGTTTGCAACAGAGATTACCACCTCTCAGATGGTGGATCATTTGAATATTAGGAGCTACCTTTGATGCTCTGAATAGAAGTTTCAAATTGAATCCAGTATGAAATTCAAATCCCACAAAGGGGAATGAGGGTGCTTAGGAGCTGATAACCAAACTGTGCCAGGAAATAAGCCCAAAGAGTTTAATCAGATCAATAAAAAGGAAAAAAATCCGTTACCAGTGCGGAAAAAAGGACATTTCGCTGTGCACTGCAAGAAATATAAAGAACAGTTCAATATGGTCTAGGGAAAGAGCCTAAACCTGCACAGGAGTCTGAAAAAGGGCCTGTGGAATAGATGGGGAACAGTTTCAGAGCTGCGAAAAACCTGTTCCTCCCAATTTTATGCATGAAAACATTTACATTAGTGATCTGTTCATCAATGATGATGTGCAAGATTTATATCAAGTGGTCAATTTAGATGTGAATGCGGTAACAAGACCAGGAGCAAAGTATTGACCCCAAAATAATTAAGTAAGTTGCTCAGTCATATGCGCAACAACTGGTGGACAAGATTTGAGCTGCAGATAATCCAGAAGAACTAACCAAAGTCAAATTAGATGAGGCAAACCTGTTAATCCCCCTTAGTGCAATCATGGAATTTTTGCTGATCTATTGGCGCAAATAATTCACACCCTCAATTCGGAAAATACTGCCACTATACTCAGTAATTGTGATTTTACAATACTCTGAGTGTATATATAGATATACTAGTTGATTGAGCACACGTGAGGGTGATAGTTGACAATAGAGTGACCATCAACATTGTTTTGACCATTCTGATGAAGAGTATGAAGATCTCGCCCAATTTAAAATACAAGAAAGAATATGAGACAACTGGGCCAAATACCACCATCTCATTTGGAGCATATAGCGCTCTACCACTTTAGTTTAGATCCTAAGTGGTATCTGCCCCCAAAATAGTTTTGGCTAACCAAAACTACAATATTCTGATTGGGACGGAGTTTATATGAAATTACAGAGCTGAATGTAACTTCAAGGATAATACGTTGGCCATATTGGGTCAGGCGTTATCATTGGTATATCAGAAAGATGGGGAAGCTCCACTGACTAGGAGAAATAACTTTATCAACATGATCTACAATGATGACATTGTCCTGATTTATTACCAACTAGTTGGTTGGAAGCAACGAGAAATGCCTACAGAAATCATAGAAGATTGAGGAATTCCGCTGAGGATTAAGAGTGCAAGAACCATACCGCTGGGACCACAGATAATAGTCAGCATGGGGTTGACATTGGAGATACCAGAGCTGCTGTATGGGGAAGTCAGAAACCCCCGGAAGAAGTCCAGAGTAGAGCCTTAGGTGGCTCCTGGAATAATTATACTGGTCCATGGAGAAATTCGAGTTCTCCTGGAGAATTTAGGTGAAAAACTGATGAAGATTGAGAATAATCAGATCGTTGCATTTTTTCATATAATCCTGACGGCTGAATTGAGGAAATTCTACGATTTTGGGACCCTTGATGAAATGAGATTACCAGCAGGGGCGACCAAAAGCATCAATTTATTGGTAAATCAAGAGCAACTGGCTGATCTGATGGACAGACAGCAGAAGGTGCTCAAATTATTTGACAAGTATTGTAAGTATTCGCCCAAGATGACCATGATTTGGGATGTGTGAGAGATGTAATCTACAAGTCAATTCTGGAAAATTAGCCAATAAGAATGAGACCGATTTGATGGTCAAAGGCGGCTGAAGCGGTAGTGGAGGAAGAAATCAGAAAACTAGTGAAGCATGGGCTTCTAGTTCTATCATCAAGTCCCTGGGCAAGCCTTATCCTTATTGTGAAGAAAAAGGATAGCTCTAATTGGGTGGTGAATTATTATCAGAAGCTGAACAAGATTGCAAAGAAGGGTTCATATCCACTACCAAAAATTGACAATGAACTAGATTGATTTGGAAAAGTAAAGTACTTCTCCACAATGGATCTGATATATAGGGATATTGCAAATCAATATGCCATACAAAGACCAAGAGAAATGCACAATTATTACTGTGCAGGGGCTTTATCAACCTACGAGGATGCCCCAGGGTCTATGTAATGCGCCTGCGACGTTCTAGAGGGCCATGGACACCATACTAAATGATCTGAAGTTTTCATGCGTCCTGGTGTACTTGGATGATATAAATGTGTTCTGTAGGACATTTACTGACCATTTGCATCACATGGAGGAAGTTTTCAAGCGACTATCCATGGCCAACCTGAAGATTAAGCTTAGGAAGTGCCACTTCTTCAAGAAAGAGTTGGAATATTTGGGATTTGTAATTAACTCTAGTGGACCGCAGCCACAAGCCCAGAAAATTGAAGCCATAGAGAGAATGGCTATATGAAGAGTGTCCAAGTTATTCAAGTTCCTTGGAAAGGTTGGATTTTATAGAAGATTTATTCAGAATTTTGCAAGAATTTCTGTGCCCTTCTTCCATTTGCTGAAGGATCCAAAGAAAGAGTTTTTTTAGAGTGAAGAGGCCCAGAGTTCCTTTGATGAATTACGCCAGTATTTAATAAATTCTCCAATTTTGAAATACCCAAATTTTAATCAATAATTTATAGTACAAACTGATACTTCGTTAATGGCGATTGGTGCTGTACTGAGCCAAGTAGATGAACTTGGGGGAAACATCTGGTGTTTTATTTTGAGCCAGACACTCTCAGCCGCTGAGAGAAATTACACCGTGACTGAGCATGAATGCCTTGCGGTCATTACACCTTTAAACAGTTTTGGGTGTATATTCATGTAACGCACTTCAAAATAGTGACAGACCACTCCTTGTTGCGTTGGCTACACAATTTAAGAGAAACAGAAGGATGACTGGCCCAACGCGCACTAAAGCTACAGACTTATGATTATAGATAGTCCACTGAGCTGAAGTTTTTCATCAACTGTAGATGGCTTATTGAGGTTATCAATGGTTCAGGTGATATACCAGCAAGAAGATGAGCTATTCCAGAGAATGGTCGAAGGAGAAATTGGGAATTATCCCTGAGAAATCCAAAGTGTGCTTTAAAAGTGATGGAAAACACCGAGACTATGGATGGACAAGTTTTTAAGATAATTGATGGGAAGCGATTATTATTCCTAAAGCCATCAGAAACGAGCAGCTATTGTTCAAGCTGCTCATAAGGTTGTCGGGCATGGAGGCCTGAGGAAGATGGCCATTCATATTTGACAGTATTACTACTGGGAGTCCATCAACTATGATATAGCGGACAATCTGGATTGTTGTGTGGAGTGCCAATTGCACAAGTCGCACAAAAACAGACTGTATACTGACTGGTATGCCCTGGATTTGCTTGCATACAGTTTCCATCAATGTGATGGGACCACTAACCATGAGTACTGGGGGCATCAAATACATCATAGTTGCAATTGACCATCTGATGAGATGGGTCAAGATTAAGGCACAGGCAATAGTAGACATTACCAGCACTGCAAAGTTTATCCTAGTATAAGTAGTATACTGACATGGATGCATGCAGGTCCTGCTGAGTGACAATGGAACAAATTTCGCATCTCATGTGATCCCACAATTAAATAACATAAAGAGGCCTTAAGGAGTCATGTTGTACCATACCAGCTGGAGATAAACAGACTGGTAGAAAGTGTCAATGGGATGCTAGCCATGATGCTGAGGAAGCTAGTTGCAGGAAGAACTTTTGAGTGGGGAACATACCTTAGTTCGGTGATGTTCACCTACAACATAAGTCATCATACAGCAATGGAAAAATGCCGTTTGAGTTGCTATATGGAAGGAAGGCCACGTTGCCACCGATTTTATATTTGGTGGTGGAACCAAAATCAGGGATGAATGCCAAACAGTACATGAACCAATTGATGAATATATGATTGAAATGTAATTGCAAGCATTTAATATGACTTTAAAAAAGGATTTTAGCAATTATGACAGATGTAAAAAGTGACCAGCCTTATCAGAATACCAAATAGGCGAAAGAGTTGCCTATTTTGATACGCATGGTTTTGGGATAAGAAACAAGCTGGATACATTGTGGTTAAGTCTGTTCATGATTATTACCAATATGGCAACAGATGCCTACTCCATCAAGAACCTCTTGGATAGAAGGATAATAAATTGAGTTCATGCTAAGTATTTAGAGCAGTGGATCAATGAAAAAAAAATAAAAAAAGTGTTTCTAAAGAACCACTGAATCATTAAATTGGTTATGTCCTGAGGATTTGGTTAAGTTCAAACAAAGGACCGCTGTACAAAACTAGATGGTTGAGTTTTTAAAATAAGACCTCTGAACCATGGAAGGCTGGTAGGTCTAAGTATACCTAGGAATCAGTTTGGGGGAATAAAATAGAAAAGATGGACCGCTGAGCCAAGAAAAGGTCAAGTCCCATATAAAAAAGAAAAAAATATAAGATTGATAAAATTATAGTGAAGAAAAAAGTTATTAAGAATGCATAGAAAAAAATATTTTTTATATTTTATTGGTTATCCTTGGCTTGTGGATGATTACACCCATGTCACATCTTGGGGGTAGGGAGGATGAATCGCAGTAGAAGTAAACAAACCATCAAAATCTATGTGAGATTGGACGCTAGTGAGGACTAGTCCTACTCAAAACCTAGTTCATTGAGAAGAGGCTGATCCTTGAGAGAAAGTAACTACGGGAAGAGAGATGGAAACGTCAGAACATGCCAAACGTGATACCCCAGATTGGGGAGGGAAGCAACAGAACAAGAAGAGGCAGTCAGTGAATAACCCTGAGTAATCCTGATATGTCACTGAAGCTAAAAGATTGGTCTTGAGTTCTTGCTGACAGGTTTCATCACAAACATTGGACATATGAACTGGATGAGAGGGGGATGTCAGACTTTTATTTTAGTTGATATTATGCGCTCCAAAATCAATAAAAGCTCTAATTTTAAAGAAATCAATCTCAAAGTTAATGGGATAAGCTCTCCAGAGAAAAATTAAGAATGATAAGAGTCAAGAGGTTTTTATGTGAAAATAACCAGGGCGAATATAAATGAGCATTCTTAATTGTGCTGTGAAACAAAAAATGATGGCAAGAATCCTCAGTTATGGACAAGGAGAAAATCAGGAAATCAAGGATGCTGGACCAAGAATCCTGAATATGAAAGTGGGTCATATGCCCTGATGGGGGAGATTGGATCTCATGATTAATATCATCATGAGTAAATTATTCAGCCCAGAAAAACAGAAGGTTGTGGGAACTGCACTCTGAATAGGCAGTAACGAGGAGGAAGAGGAAGAGCCACATGCCAAAGGTCATCCCAAGCAGCGTTGAGTACCAATAGACCATACTCCACTTGAACTAAAAAAGTATTTTACCTAGTGTCCAAAGCAGTATTCTCCTGTCCCAATCCTTTTCTTACTGGAAATCTAGGCAATAAGGGGGACGTGTTGGTATTATGACTACATTCTCAGCTGAAGAAATTACCAGAGGTTGCTAGGGGATAATTCCCTATAGCGAAGTGAATTGGATATCAGTTGACACTGATTTCAGGGTAACAATGTTTGAGGGGATTTTAGGCAATTCGCCTGGTTCAGATCCATTGGTATTGATCTGGGTAAATGCTTAAGATCTCATTAAGCAGAGTTGCCAATAAAATGGGGTCATCTGATAATTGATCAATGCTTACTATCAGGTGTACCAAATGGGATTGGTCAGGTTTCATCACCAACCAATTGAGAATTTAAGGATTAAGTTGTGAGGTGAGTGATGCCACCTACAACTAGCAAATCGATCAGTTGGTTTGCAACCTGCCTTAATGGGTAACAAGTCCCTTTACCTAAGAAGGTTGCTTGAAAATATGGTTGGTTTTCTGGAATTGAGAGGAAAATGTTAGGGACATGTTTTCTGATTCTTTCCATTTTGGGTCTTGAGGATGTCCAATGACGGAATACTAGTCAGGATGGGGAAGACCATCACTGATGAGACGACAAAGGGTAATTCAATGGCAAAAGCTGCCTTTTCACCATTGAGGTGCCAAGTAAGGGTTGGGCGCAAATTCCCACTATAAATTCCCTTAAGAATTCACTTAATAAAAAGATCAATTACTAGAGTATATTATAATATACTTTAGCAGAATTCATTTCTAGTTCTATTCTTATTCAAGGATATCATTGCTGTGTGCTTTAATTGGAGATTCTTTAAGATAAAGAGTAAGGATCAATGATCCAGAGAAGAGAAGCTGAGCTAAGACAGGAATTGCTGCCAACTGTGTGTCACCAGAGAGAGGCCAAAAACTAGGATCTGAGCGTGGATCAAGTTAGGCGGATAAGGGAATGAATCTCTATTGAGGACATCTTAAGTATTTCAAGGAAGAATACTGGTCAAGCGTTGGACCCAACACTAGTAATCAATTCAACTATGGATTATAGTCTTCATAATACCATCAATCAAACAAATATATTATTATCAGACAACGCAAAGGATTGCACAACATCAAACCTGTGTAGTTAATAATCAAGGGAACTATCAATCAGTGAAGAACCTTAGATAAAAACAGTGCCCCAAATCAATTTTATGAGGAAATCTGGCCAAGGATTATCAAACTATGATGGAATTAGAGGATGACGTTCTAGAGAGTATTGAAAAAGTCGCTGATCATCAGATCAAGTTTTTAATGGGAAAACCCCTGATGGATTCAAATGAAAGGGTATGTTAATTAGCCACTATCAGAAAA
The DNA here is from genome assembly GCA_022478985.1 of Massospora cicadina. Classification (NCBI taxonomy): domain Eukaryota; kingdom Fungi; phylum Entomophthoromycota; class Entomophthoromycetes; order Entomophthorales; family Entomophthoraceae; genus Massospora; species Massospora cicadina. The sequence continues at coordinate 83,498 of JAKSZP010018681.1, forward strand.
GTGGAGCGACGGGACATCTTGCCACCCAAAATTAGTAGAAGAAATGTGTTAATTTGTGCTTTTTTGTGCTTCCTAAAAAGTAGGAAGAAATCTTCCCAAAATTTGGGGAAAGGCAATGCAGTCTAGATGTGGAGCAATCTAGCATTGCAAGAGAATCTGTCATTATGGATATCTACTTATAATGAAGGGTGGCAGGACCAGCTCAGGTTGCACTAGGTATGCTATGAGAAATCTTGAGGCACTAGATGAGATCAAAGTGGAAGGCAATTAATCCAGGGATGGTGGATGAAGTTGGTTGATCGAAGATTAGTCAATTAATGAGAGAAGTAAAAAAATCCAAAAAAGATAATCCAATCCAGGCAAAATTGGATAGAAATAACATTTATAATTCAACCCATGCAAACAGGGGGTTATTTCCAGATCTATCTGCGGAATTAATCTAGATATTAAATTTTAAATTTTAAATTTATTGCAGGGAAGGCTGACCATGGGACGGACACTTCCAAATTTGACCCAAAAGAGACAAAACTTAGTAACAGGGAAGGCACCCCAGAGAAGCGATGCTATCTCTTGTTGCCAGCGGGAACGCCACTTATTGGGAGGGGGAGGGAACGTGTGAAGGGGCCGTTTCACAATTGAACACATGTGGGGGAAGGGGTCTGATTTGATGAACCAAACTGGGAACCAGAAGGAGACCAGCTGTTGGTGACGCGGTGGGAGGTATCCAAACATCCACACTTGAAAGTGGTTCACCAAATGAGACCAGAATCTGTGGACAGCTTCAGGGAGGGTGGGGGTGGAGCCTGCGATGGCATCCATAATAATTGTGTGGATAGTCCACATGGCGATTGTGACCACCAGAGCACAGAGGGAGGGTGGAAGGGGAGGCCAAAGATAAAGCGAACATATCTCTTGACATAATGAAGGGATGTGTTTTATCCTGGCCCAGCAGACGTTGAACTTCGCGCCATATCACTTTAGAGGTAGGACACTTCTCTAGGCGGTGGAACAGCGTTCCATACTGGCCAAACACGACGCAGGATGAGTGTAAAGCGTTAGAGCGCTCGGCTGTATGGTACACCCGCCTCAGGCAGCGCCGCACATGAAGCAGATTTTAGGCTGCAACAGAGGATGGTGCGCGTATTTCCAGATAGTTTTCTAGGTCTCAATGGAGTAAGGGATGTCCATCATGTCCAGGTAGTTCACCCTGGATAGGACATGGAACCGTGTGAGGATCACGCCATCTTGGATGGGTAGCCCTTGTACCTCTTGTGTGAACTGAGGAGAGGGGCGGCCTCTCTGGGCTGTATGTCCGCTAATACAAATTCTACACTCAGCGCTCCGCATGGAGAGGAGGATTTGTTTGTAGTGGGTTTTAGTCCCGTGAGGACCTGTGGCCGATGGGTGTGAAGCCAGGTATTTCATCAGGGAGGGAGGGTTCGATGGATTGTTGAGGCCCAAGGCTCGGGAGAAGTTGGAGCAGGCCGCACGGGACCAGTGTTGGGAGAGGAGTATAGGGGCGGTGACGGCCGCAATCCAGGTACCCAAGATCTTGGCAGCATGGGCTCTGAAGTCAAGCAGGCCCATGCCACCATGATGATGAGGGCCAAACATGACCTCTAGCCATACTGGTGGAGGGCGGCTTGACCAAAGCCATCCTTGCAGCAGAGCATACAAGGATTTGAAGAAGCTTGGGGAGAAGGGATGGCGTGGGCTACGAACCAGACTTTGGAGAGGAGCATAGAGTTGGCTAAACAACCCTGCCAGTAAGGGAAGTAGGGTGGGCTCTGAGGGAGGAGATGCGCTTCATCACGTTGTCTAGAATATGACTCTCCATTACTGTTGATGCATACCCGCCTGCCTCCACCCACACGCCCAGATGGCGGACTCGCCCTATGGTAGGGCGTGGCACGAAGGGGAGCACCAGTGGGGCGGTGTGTGTTGAGTTAGTAGGGCGAGGACGTGTGCGAGCAGATGGGCCAGGCTGAGCCCTGGATGCTGGGGCCCAGCTGTTTTGAGACTGACCAAGGAGGATGATTTCGGTTATGAAAGCTTTCAGTGCAGCGTTACTTACCTGGAAATACTCCTGGATGAGAGCTTCAAGTGCGCGTTCATCTTTATTATTAGACACCCCAACCTTACAGTCATCTGCAAACGCCATCATCTTGACTGAGGCTTGGCCTGGCACATGGACCCCAGTGTGTTGGCCATTCACATATCGAAGTGGTGGGTCAAGGCTGAAGTTGTATAAGAGTGGGCTAATGGGGTCCCCTTGGCGTAGGCCCCTTTGAGGATGGACTACATCCGTTAGGAAGCCAGGGCCACGCACTGCCATTGTTGCAGATTCCATAATCAGCATCACCCAGTTGATGAAGCGAGGGGTAAGCGGAATTGATGGAGGCAGGCCCTGAGGTATTCCCAGTTTACTCTATCATAGGCCTTTTGTTGGTCCAAGAATACAAGTGCCCCAGAGGCTGTGGACAGGCATGCGTTAGCCACAGAGCGCACGTTGTCCCAAATCAACCTTCTGGGTATGGAACCGAATTGTTATGGGGAGATGGTGGCAGATGCTACAGTCCCTAAACGGTTAGCCATGATTTTTGTTAAAGTTTTTGTATCCGTGTTAGTTAAAGAAATGGGGCGCCAGTTGGCTAAGTCTAGCTTATCCCCTTTCTTGAAGAGTGTGATGGTGAAGGCCTCTTGTCCTCATGGTTGGAGGCGCGTTTACAAAAGGCTCTGGCTAAGTGAGGCAAGCAGTAGTGGGGATATATATTTGAAGTACTTTTTATAGAATTCATATGGAATGCCATCTGGACCTGAGCATTTCTGGTTTGGTGCACCGCGGATGGCTGTCCATAATTCGTTTGGAGTAATCAAATTCATTATTTTCAGCTATTGGGAAACAGTGTGGATGTGGGCTCAGTCGAGAAATTCTGCCACTTTGGCTAGCTGAATTGGACCAGATCAATATAACTTGGAGTATTACTTCTGTGTTTCGATTGCCACTTTGGCTGGTGTATCAATGATGGAATCATCCGATCTTTGCACCTGTTGCAGGCCACATTCTGGAGTAGTGCGAAATTTTTTTTTAAAATATGCGGTGCACTTGTCACCCCTTGTAATGTGTTTGGCCCTGTACTGAACACAAACCTAATGTTTGTGTTGCCTTTCAAGCGCGTTGAGGTAGGCGGCTGCTTCTGCCCACTTCCAGCCCCAAGCAGGGCTGTAGCCTGTGGCTGAGATTTTGGACTCCAGGTGTGCCAACTCTGCCAGAGTGCGCGAGATGACGGCTGATGTAGCTCATGAGCGTCAGGGTGAGAGGTGGCAAGAGTGGCAGATGGTATCCTTTTGAAGGTTGCCCATGTGGAGATGGGGTCCGCGCAAAAAGGTGCAACAAACTCTTTTGCCAAAGTTGTTGATTCCACCCAAGTGGAAAATCCTGGTGATGCAAGTTCAGGGGGGCGGAGTTTGCACCAATGTGGGGCCTTGGCCACTGTGACAGGTAGGTGGTAGGTTATCGAGACCAGTTGGTGGTTGGAGAATTCCATTTTTGTTGTTTTGAAGTGGGAAATGTGGGGTTGGAATTTTGCCGGTGTAAGAAAAGGTTAATGCAGGACATGGACCTTAATTGGCTGTTGTGGACGTGGGGGCACATCATGTTTTTGAGCAGCGGGGCTCGCCACGGCAGCGCATCCATTAACAAGGGTAGCTTTTAGAATGTGAAGTTCTATGTGCCCCTGGGGGGCGTTGGAGGAGGAAGTCCAACGGTCCATTGGTGTGTTTAGCCAACAGTTCATGTCGCCAACTACGAAAGGGTCTAGGGTAGCAGGAGGGATTTGACTGATGAGAAAAATTCCTGACGCTCTCGTGCACAGGTTGGGGCATAGATGTTAATGATAGCATGCGCCACGTCAGCCCATGAGAAAGTGACAACAAGGACTTGGCCATTGAGGAAGGTTTCTGATAATAAAAATTTGAAGAAATTGTTTCTCCAAACTAGTACCCCACAGTGCTCTGACTAAAAGGATAGGGATGGGAGGAGCATGGTTTTCCAAGTCTCCTCAGAACCTCGTGGACAGTGGGACTCCTGGATGGCCATGATATCCACAGGTAAATTTTGTTGTAAAAAATTCAGTTTCCTAGCCCGGGATGGTGAGGCCTTTAGTCTGGCGATATTCAACGTCCCTAAAGTGAAGGTTTCCCCCATCACACCTTAGGTGTGAGGGGTGGGCACCTGGGCCCACTAACCACCTCTAGATCCCCATGGGCCTTCACAGCAGCGCAGGTGTTTGCAGCAACAAAATCAGTAGTTTTGTTGATTTTAGCAGAAAGGTTCGCGTTGGCTTTTGCCTTCACTTTTTGTTTCCCTGATGTCGGACAAATTTTTTGCAATGCAGATGAGTTTGGTGCACCATTGAAAGGGTCAAAAAAAATTTTCAGGTAGGATGGGCCCCAAGTCAGTTTCAATTGGAGCTTAAATGCCAAGATTGGGTGAGATTGAGTCCCCCATCAGATCCTCAGATTGGGTGGCCCAATTGGCATGGGCTTCCTAATCTTATTGGTTGATGGATTCCTGAGTTGCTTCCACCTTAAAGGTTTCGATGTCCTCCTGGCGTTGGGTTTGTGGGATAGCAGTGGTGACTTTGGCCGCTTCCTTGGCCACAGCCCTGCGGGCCTGCTTGGCCTTCTTCCACTCTTGTGGTAAAATAGGCTTTACCAGTAGGTAGCAGCCTTGTGATCCCCGCACGAAAGCCTCTTTGGTGCTTGCGGTTGGTTTGTAGTGCGCCTCTACACTGGCCATGGCCACCAAGGGGTGCTCTTGGAATGTGACGCCCTCCTTGGTGAGGCATGCATGTGCCTTATGGCTGAACGCGTCACAGTGGGTGCAGATGGGGGGCGCTGTCCAAGGTTACCTGGAAAGGGTGGGTGGTATGCCCTTCAATATTAATAAAAGTGGAGTGCGGGATCTAGGTTAAGTCCTTTACAATCTCCTTGGTTGGGGTCAGAACTGCGATGGCTTGGCCGGTGCACAGGTGTGGCATCAGCATAAAGCATTGCATCCCAAAAGATTGTATTTTGCTGTAAACGGTGAGACCATCTTTCAGGTGTTGCTCAAAAATGTCACGTTTTACCATAGTAGGCAAAAAATCAAATGTGAGAGAAAATTGGTTTTATTTTGTCCATCTGGTGCATTTGGTTTTGATGACCTGTTGCCCTTTGGAGAGGTCGATCACTATGCACACTGCAGCAGCCTCATCTGCTGCCTCCTTGTTTTCGAAACCTAGGTCCAGCCAACCATGTGACATGGAGTGAGGTGCGAAATACACCGCAGTCAGGAAAAAAGTGTGCACATCCCCACAAAATACTTCCCATAAAGCCATTTGTTGGATGTCCAGAAACACGCGGACTCTATATTCCACTGACAAAAGAGGCTGGGAGTGCGGCGTGTTGATGTACTGTTTGCTTTGTGCTTGCTAAGTGAGGATTTATGGGGAAATAGTGACCGCCAGTTTTTATAAAATTTCTATTCTGCCAGTTTCTCCGGGCTGTTTTTGAATGTTTGAGGCCGCGGGCCTACCACCTGCTCCTCTTACATTACTTGCCCAACTGCTCCCTGACATGGGCGCAGACTAATCTCCTCTGTGAGATTATCAAACTAGATTCAGACTTGAATTGAATGGGTTGCAAAAGTGATTGCAACGAGAGAGAAAAGTTTTTTAATTTATATATCAAGGTCAGAAAACAATGTTGAAAACATAATATAAAAAGACGAAAATAATAATAATATAAAAAAATTAAAAAATATAAAAAGATAAAAAATGAAAAATTAACTAAAAGTTTATTATATATTTGTCACAGAAATGCATCTGGTGGTGCTCATACTTATCAAATAAGGAAGAATGTAAGATTATGACAAAAAAGAGTCCTGATGGTTGGAAAAGCCATCTCAGGTTGTAACTGGGTCCACTAGGAAGAAGCCCTAAGGCGCTTAAGAAGAACAAGTTGTTGGCAGGATCAGGATAGGCTGAAACTAGATCTTCCAGGAAGTTTTCCTATGAAGAGTATTGAGAGGACAAGCTCAGGTTGAAACTGGGTCCATATGAGCATTCCTGGGGTGCTTGAATGGCGAGAAGCCAGTATGAACCCATCCTGAGGTTAGTACAGGTTGAATGACGAGGTGTCATTGTGAACCGATCCTGGGGTTTGTACAGGTTAACCAGTTTGTTTTTTGGTGAGGATGACTGACATAGTTCTGGTATGGTAAAATGCCGTAGGAACTGCGCTTAAGAGAGGTGGCAATTAATAAGAAGCAAGGAAGAGGGGCCGCATTGCCAAAGATTGGCAAGAGTAGCATTGAGCGAGGATTGAACTGTGCTCCACTGAAGTATTTTGAAGTATGAAGACCATGACCTGAGGTGGGATCCTTTACCCAAGTTCTTATCTTTTGCTGGGTACTCTGGGCAAGCAAGGGGATTGTAACGGATCATGCTGCACTTAATCTGCACATTGCTTCAGATTAGGATGCACTTGACCCATCCATTACTTCAATAGGAAGGGCCTCAACTAGGAGAGAAGAGTTAGAGGATGATTTGAGAGAGTCAGAGTTGGTGGTGGGTCAGATGGGGAGTTGTGGGATCAAGGGTGAGAGATTCGACGTTCCAAGATTAAGATGAATCTGAGAAAATATGATGTCGGGGTTACAAATGGCATGGATGATGATCTGGTGGGATGAGAAGACTTTGCGAGCAATGTGTTAAATGGTGTTTTGGAAAGCCTAGTATAGGAGAGGGAACTTATTAGAAGACCAACAGAGTGCTATTTATTAGGAGTTGGTTGGGGCCTGAATGTCCAGTTTTGTCTTCTAAGAAGAAACAGGGAAATTCAAATAAATCGCTTGCTATTATAAACCTTATTTTATTTTATTCAAATTGTATTAATTATATTAAAGTGATGAGATTAACTAGTGAGCTTGGCGTGGCATTGGCGTCATTCTCAGCCCTCTCATGGAGCCATACCCTGCTGTTGATGTGCAGCGTCATGGGAACAGTGGTGTGGGAATATGTAGCAATGATGAGACATGGCGGGAGAATTTAGGGATGGGCTTCTGTGGGCCTGTCCCTAGTTTAGTCAGCAACATGGCTCTTACTACCCAATACCTTTGTGGCATATTGACGCAAGCCCGCCCGTTACATTAGATGAAACTCAAATACATTTTTATCATTCTTATGGGGGCCCTGATTAGAGTTGGTGGCCCCAGGAGGGAAGGAATGGTATCGCCATGTCTTGATAGTGGTGATGTTGAGTTTCTCATCAACATTTGTGATAAGAGAGGTGGTTTGGGTATGTGGTGCGACACCCATGGAGGTGGAGGAGAACCATGTTATATCTAAATCTCCAAAAGTTCAAGCGACATTGCCCATGGAAGCTTTGGATAAATTTCATCAGGTGTTGTCAAGAGTTCTGTTTCAGGCGCGGTTGGCTTAAGGGACAGGAGGAGAGTCCCCTTTCTTGCTGCAGATTGCACAAATTGTGAAGGCAATGCCATTGGACCTGGTGGGGTGGGTGCAAGAACTGATTGAGGAGCAAGATCGCCTTCCAGGTTCCATGGATGCGTGTTTAGATTGGATTATACAGACTGCCTGTCTGGATGAGGCGCAGGATGAGGCGTGGTCAGCTTTATTGACGGTGAGCCAGGGGCGTGGATTGGTTGATGAATATGTGCAGTTTTTTTGACCTTTAGCAAAAGCAGCATGAGTGTTGGATTTGCAATCATTGCAAATTTTTTAACAGGGGTTACAATTAGATATGTTGGCAGCTATGGCGGCTGCCAAAGTTCAGGGTATGTTAGTAGAGGAAATCAAGTTGGTGGTACAGGTTGAGAAACAATTTGGCTTTGGCACGAAACTGGCAGGAAAATTATATGTCTCCAGGAAGGGGCCAGTCGCCTGCAGTAGTTTGTAGAGATCAAGGAGGGTGGCAGGGATCATCCAGAAATTTTGGAAATACCCATGAAGGGTTCCACCAGGGAAACGTAGAGGAGTCGTGGCGAACAGGAGGTCAAGGACATGGGAAGGACAATGGTCCCAAACCTACCTTACCTACGGATTTGCAATCTGAGAATGCTTGAAAATTAAACCTACTTCTTTGCTTTATCCTCGGTTATGTATTCTGGTGGAGTTATACTTGCAAGGCCAGATAGAGAAGGTGATGGTCCTGGTGGATACAGGGGCTGAGGAAAACTATGTGGACTTCTCCTGGTAGCAAGTTTGAAATTGGAAATGCATAAGGGTCCTGAGGTGGTTTGCTGGCATATTGTGAAGGGCTCCCTCATGGCGTTTAGAGCCTTTAGAGGTTGTTTGGTAGAACCCATTTTGGTTTAAAGAGAGTTTCTGTGAAATCAGGAATCTGGCCCATCCTGTGGTATTGGGGATGCGATGGTGGCATCAGTTCTGGCACCAGGTTGGTTTGCCATTTAATACAGTTACTTTGAATCCTCAGATGAGGCCTCCAATTAGGTGGAAGATGGTGGTTGGAAGTGATGTTTGAATAGGTTCAGAAAGATGGGTGGAATGCAAGAGGGAGAGTCACCCGGCTGAATATCAAAACTTTGTGGGTGTATTAGGTCTTAAGGAAATTCGCCTTTTTCCCCTACTGGTTCTTTTGTGTTTTCATTCCAGTTTAAGGAGGGGTCAGAGCTTCCCTGGGGATGTCCAGTATACCCTCTTAACCAACGAGCAAAAGGAGAATTGGAGGGCCATGTGAAATCAATGTTGGACAAAGGATTAATTGATCATTCTAAGTCAGCAGTTGTGTCTCCTTTATTACTAGTGCCAAAAGTGAGTGGCAAACTACGCCCATGTGTGGATTTCCGACATCTGAACATGGTCACTGTTGGAAAATCGACCATGGCCTCTACTAGTTGGCAGGCCAACCAGTATGAAGACTGGTCAGCCCTTGCCAATTCACCTTAGGCAACAGGGCCAGAAGCACCAGCTGACCCCCTTAGCATGTCACCCACGCCATTTGGGGATCCCCCAACCTAATCCCTAACCAAAGAAATAAATATAAACTTAAGTCATAAAAGAGAATGGGAAAAGGGAGATGTTTACTAAGAAGGAAGCGCCAGGTATTTATACTATTTACAACAGGGCTACTGCGCCCACCGCTGACCTATCGGCTCTTCTGCTGGTTCTTCCAGACAACTGCTCTTCTTCTTCTACTACTGCACTATTCTCTTCCCTGGCTTTGACCCTCTCTTCTTTTCCTTCCCGATGTCTGAATTAGTTTTGGCTCATCCTTGGCCTTAAGTTTCCAGTGAGCCATATATAAAATATTAAACTAAATAAACGTCAAATTTGGATTTGGCCTTTGAGTTGATAATAATGTACTGGAAACAACTTTGGTCGCTCAATTTGACTCAGAATATCTTGGCATCTCACCAACATCTCTTCTTGACTTATCTCAGTTCATTGATTAGGAATCGCCTTATTCAGGCAATAACTAATTTTAATAAATGAGGCGCTGGAAACAACCTCAGCTGCCTCAAACTCATAATTGTCAGATCCACTGACATTGTATTATAAGTACAGGCAGCAAATTCATAGATGGACAAATAAAGCAAATAAAAAACTTTTCTCTCGCGTTGCAAACACTTATGCAACAAATTCAATTCAAGTCTGGTAAAGTTTGATAATTTCACTGAGGAGATTAGTTGACACCCAATGTCAGGGAGCAGTTGGGCGAGTAAAGTTAAGGGCTCAGGTGTTGGCCCTACGTTACCCAATTTTCTAAACGCCCTGGTGAGTCTGGCAGAATAGATAAAGTTAGTAATAAAAAATTTGCGGTTACCATTTCCCTGGAAATTTTGGCCTGGCAAGCATACTGCAATCAGTTCATCAATACGCTGCACTCCCAACCACTTTTGTCGGTGGAATACAGGGTGCATGTTTTCCTGGATGTTCAGTAAACAACACTTTTGGAAATGTTCTGTGGAGATGTACACACACATTTCCTGAGCGCGGTGTACGTCGCACCCCACTCCATGCCACGCAGTTGGTTGGATCTTGTCTTTAAAACAAAAGAAGTGGCGGATGAAGCCACAAAGGTGCGCATAGTAGTAGACCTCTCAGACAGTCAGCGGGTAGTCAAAACAAAGTGCACCCAATAAACTAAGTCAAACTAAACTTTTGTGACCTTTGACTTACTACCCAAAATGGTCCAACGCACCGTGCTCAAGCACCACCTGAAGGCTGGGCTTGCCAATTATGGAGAAATACAATCCTTAGAAATGCAGCGCTTTATGCTGATGCCAAACCTGTGCACAGGTAAAGCGATTGCAGTTCTACCCCCAGCTGAGGGATAGCGGAGAATTTGACTAATCCTGCACAACGCTTTTGTCATAATCAATGGACAGAGTACACATCCTTTCAGGGTCACCTTGGATAGCGTGCCTCCCATCTGCACGTTCTGTCGCGCTTTTGCCACAAGGCCCACACCTTCTCTATCAAGGAGGGCATTACTCATCAAGAAATTGTCTTGGATTCAATGGGCGGTGCAGAAGCCCACTATGAACTGAAACTAGACACTGAAGCAGCCTTCCTATGGGGAGCGCATGCTGCTACATTCTTGTAAAGTCAGTGTCCCCACAAGTGTGGAAGAAGGCCAAACAGGCCCAGAATGTGGCAGCCAAGGAGGCGACCAAGACTGCATCCGCCATCCCAACAGCCCAACTCCAGGAGGACGTTGAGACTTTCATGGCAGAAGCAGCTCACAAATCTCTCAACCAATCAGATTGGGACGCCCAAGCCAATTGGGACGCCCAAGCTGAAATCCCAATGGATGAATCAGTTTCACCTGACCAACGCGCCTAAGCATCAATTGGGTCCAAGTCGCTCACTGGAAATCCTTCCATAATTCCACCTCCAAGCGATGGTGCACCACAAATGCACACACCGCAAAAATCTCAGCCCACAGCGGGGAAAAAGCAAAGGCAAAGGCCAAAGCGAACCCCACTGCTAAAGCTAATCATTCTGATGTATACTCTGTAGCATTGCATACCCAAGGTGCCAACAAGCGCCACAAAGAAAATGAGAAGGCTGAAGGGCTCAGTTGCCCTTCCCCTTGCACCTAAGGTGCGATGGGGAGAGCCTTTACTTTAGGGAAGTTGAACATCGGTGGACTCAAGGCCTCACTGTCTTGGGCTAGGAGACTGAGTTTTTTACAAGATAATTTACCCATGGACGTCCTGGCCATTCAGGAAACCCACTGTCCTCGCAGTACTGAGGAAGCATGGGCAACCATGCTACTCCACTCCATTTCCTTTTGATCACCACACTATGGGGTGCTAGTTCTATTGAACAATAATTTTAAATTTATTTCATCAAATTCATACCTAAACGGCCGCTTCCTTATTGTCACCTTTTCATGGGATGCCAAGGTGCATGCTATTGTCAACATTTATGCCCCAACCTGTGCGCGATAACGTCGGGAATTATTCTCAGAAGAAAATTCCTTTCACTAACCTTCGACCTGTTCATTGTCAGAGACATGAACTGCTGGATGAACTCATCCACAGACCGCTGGCCCTCATCAACTACACCCCCACAGGGGAATGTTGAACTTCACGTTCTCAAGGCCACCCTAGGGTTGTTCAATACCTTGTCGCGCCATGCTCTGCTACTCAATAACATGTCGCGCTCCCACATACAAAACGGCTTGTAAAGTCCATGACCTGCATCAACCTTATCCTCGCGCCACTAAAATTTCATTCCCAAATTTCCCACTTCACCACAACCTAAAAATCAATTTCTCCAACCACAGGATGGTATTGATCTCCTTCCGCTTATCCAACCCAGCAGCCCAGGCGCCATATTGGTGCAAGCTTCGCCCTGCCAAAATTGCATTGCCAAGATTTTCCTCATGGATGGAATCCATAACCTCAGCTCCGGAGTTTGTCACACCATTATGTGAAGATCCAATTTCTACCTGGTTAACCTTCAAGACGAGCACAATCCGCCAGGCTTGCCACCTCTCCTACCACTACTCACGGGCTTCCTTGGCAATCATTATGCACACACTGCCAGAGTTGGACCACCTGGAGTCCAACGTCCCTGCTGCGGGCTACAGCCTGTCTTGGGGTCACAAGTAAGAAGAAGTGGCCGCCTGCCTCAACGCATTGGTGAGACAACACAAGCATTGGGTTTGTGTTCAGTATAAAGCTAAGCATATTACAGCGGGTGACACATGCTCTGCTTACTTTTTTCAAAAGTTCTTTGCACCGCACCAGAGTTTGGCCTGCACACAGGTGCAAAGGCCAGACCACTCCGTCGTGGATACGCCGGCCAATGTGGCGATTGAAATACAAAACTATTACTCCAAACTATATTGATCCAATCCAAATCCATCAGCAAAATGGCGAATTTTCTTGAAAGTGCACACATCTGCACCATTTCCCGATTCCCAGAGTTAATTAACTTGATTACTTGGGATGAACTCTGGTCTGCCATTTGTGGTGCACCATATAGGAAATGCCCAGGTCCAGACGGCATCCCTTATGAGTTTTATAAGAAGTATTTCAAAGATTTATCCTCCTTGCTGCTTTACTCCTTAACCAAAGCCTTCTGGAAACGCGCCTTCTTCCTGGAGGGCAAGAGGCTTTCATGATTACATTATACAAAAAAATGGGATAAGCTGGACTTGGCCAACTGGCGCCCCATTTCTCTCACTAACACAGACACAAATTTTTTTACTAAAATCGTGGCTAACCATCTAGGGGCTGCTGCCTCTGCTCTCATATTTCCTGAACAATTCGGTTTCATACCAAAAATGTCAATTTGGGACAATATACACACCATAGCCAACGTCTGTCAGTAATTGTCTTCTGGAGCACTTTTATTTTTATACCAGCAGAAGGTCTATGATAGAGTCAACTGGGAATACCTCAGAGCCTGCCTCCACAAGTTCTGCCTCCCCCTCGCTTCATCAATTGGGTGATGTTGCTAACGGAATCCTCCACAATGGCTGTGCGTGGCCCTGGCCTTCACATAGATGTAGTCCGCCCTCAAAGGGGACTGCGCCAAGGGGACCCGCCTAGCCCACTCTTGTATAGCTTCAGCCTTAACCCACTTCTTCGAAATGTGAATGACCACCTTACTGGGGTCCATGTGCAAGGTCAAACCCCTGTCAAGATGTTGGCGTTTGCTGATGATTGTGTGATTGGGGTGTCTAACAATCATGATGCACGCGCACTTGAAGAAACTATCCAGGTTTACTCCAGGGTAAGTAATGCCGCACTTAACGCCTCCAAAAACTGAAATTGTTCTTCTTGGTCAGTATCAATCCCGCTGGGCCCCAGAGCCCTGTTTCCTACCCGCCTCATCAGCTAGCGCACGAGTTAGCTTGCCCTGCCCACCCCACATCGCCCCGCTTGTGCTCCTCTTTGTTCCAAGCCCCACCGTTGGCCCTGTCCGCCATTTGGGGGTGTAGCTTGAGGCATGAGGGTACGCCTCATTGGTGATGGAAAACCATATCATAGACAACGTGATGAAACGCATAGCTTCCCTCAGAGCTCATAAGACCTCCCTTACAGGAAGGGTTGTGCTAGCCAACTACATGCTCCTCTCTAAAGTTTGGTTTGGGGCCCACGCCATCGCTTTTTACGCATGTTTCTTCAATTCACTATACGCCCTTCTGCAAGGGTGGCTATAGTTGGGCCGCCCACCGCTGGTGCGCCTGGATGTCATATTTAGCCCTCGCCATAGTGGTGGTATGTGCCTGCTCAACTTTGAGACCCATGCTGCAAAAATCCTTGGCACCTGGATCACTGCCGTTACTAACCCTACAATCTCTGCCCAGCACTGGCCCTGCGCAGCCCGCTCCAACTTCTCCCAAGCCCTGGGTCTCACCAATCCTTCCCACCCCCACTCTCTGTTAAAGTATCTGGCCTCACATCCTTCTTCAACGGGCCCACATGGGACGTCGCCCCACTTTAAAAAGATCCTCCTCTTTATGTGGAGCGCTGAGTGGAGAATTCGCATTTGTGGGCACACCACCCAGAGGGGCCATCCCTCTCCTTGGTTCACCCAGGAAGTACAAGGACTTCCCATTCTGAACGGAGTGATACCCATGCAACCCCCTACCATGGCCAGGGTGGACTACCTGGAATGATGGACATCCCCTACCCCCTTGATACCCGGAAAGCTATTTGGAAGTATGCTCACCACCCTCTTCTGCAGCCACATATTTGTTCCCATGTGTGGCACTGATTGAGATGGGTATATTGTACTGCCAAACGCCCTAACGCTTTGCACTCATCCTGTGCTGTGTGTGGCCAGTACAGAACGCTGTTTCACCGCCTGGAAAAGTGCCCTCCATCTAAAGAGATATGGCGTGAGGTGCATGTTTTCTTTGCTAGGATCAGGAACAGCCCTTCAGCCTGTCTAAGGACATATTTGCTTTATCCAAGGCCTCCCCTATCCCGCCCTCCCTCCATGCTTTGGTTTTCACAATCGCTATGTGGACTATCCACACGGTTGTCTTGGACTCCATCTCTGGCTTCACTCCCACCCTCCAAGAGGCTGTACTTTGGTTCCAGTCACACTTAGAGGACCACTTCAAAGCGTGGATGTTTGGGTACCTTCTACTACGTCACCGCTAGTTGGTCTCATCCTAGTTCCTGGTTTGGTTCATTGTTACAGACCCCTTCCTACATACATGCTTGAAAGAGGTGTGAGCCCCTGCACATGTGACCCCCCTCCCTCTATTTACGTTCCCGCTGACAACAGAAGATAGCTTTGCTTCTCTGGGGTGCCCTCCTCTCGCTGAAAGTTCGGTTTTTTAGTGTCTTTTTGGAAATTTCTGTTTCCTGATTGGCCTTCCCCATAATAAATTTACAATTTAAATTAAAACAAAAAAAGCAAATACATCACTTTCTGTTGGAAATTCCCACAACGATCCATGAATGGCAGTTAACATCAAACACTGATACCGATGACTGATACCAATTGGATCATCCTTGGATATTAGTTGCTGGTGATTTTATACTAGTTTGGGGCCACTAATTGGCCCCACTTGAACCTACTTCTAAACTCGGCGGGATACTTGGTTTTGGCTCAACCCAATTTGGGATCTAACTACCTAGCAATCACATTAAATAGTACGAAATTTAGTCAATAAGCCATTCTATCAGAATTGGCCATATCATATCAAATAATGTTAAATTATTGGAGAATTCCATCTGGGTAAAAATTCCAACATCTCCCCCACTTAACCAGATGGTAATCCTCCTACTTCCAACCTCAGTGTGTGGGGTGGGCGTCCAGGGCTTGCCCCTCCCCGCCACCAACAACTTCTGGAACCAAACCCACAGTGGCACATCTTAGCTACCCTTCACCAACACATCAGCTACTTAAGCACCTGCAGAGTTCCCTGTAGTGAGCACCACTGTCGGAAAATTGATCATGGGCTCTGCTAGTTGACAGGCCAATTAGTATGAAGACTGGTCAGCCCTTGCCATTTCACCTTAGATACAGGGCCAGCAGCGCCAGCTGACCCCTTGGCATGTCACCTGCACCATGATGGGGATCCCCCGGCCTAATCCCTAACCAAGCAGATAAATATAAACTTAAATCATAAAAGAGAATGGGAAAAGGGAGATGTTTATTGAGAAGGAAGCGCCAGGTATTTATACTATTTACAATAGGGCTACTGCACCCACCGCCGATCTATTGGCTCTTCCGCTGGTTCTTCCAGCCAACCACTATTCTTATTATACTACTGTATTACTCTCTCTTCCCTGGTGTCGACACTCTCTCCTATCCTTCCCAATGTCCAAATTAGTTTTGGCTCATCCTCAGCCTTAAGTTGCCAGTGAGCCATATATAAAATACTAAACTAAATAAACGTCAAATTTGGATTTGGCCTTTGAGTTGATAATAATGTGCAAGAAACAACTTCAGTCACTCGCTTTGACTTGGAATATCTCGTCATCTTGCTGACATCTCATCTTGCTTTCTCAGTTGATTGATTAGGAATCACCTTATTCAGGTGATAATTGATTATAATAAATGAGGCGCTAGAAACAACCTTGGCTGCCTTGAACTCATAATTTTCAGATCTGCTGACAACATACTATCAGTACAGGCAGTGAATTCATAGACATACAAATAAATTCAAATACATCAGCTTTCCGCTGGAAATTCCCACAATGATCTATGAATGACAGTTGGCGTCAAACACTGATTCTGCTGACTGATACCAACTTGATAACCCTCAGCTATTAATCATTGGTGATCCTTATACTAATTTGGGGCCACTGATTGGCCCCACTTGAACCTATTTCTAAACTCAGCAGAATAATTAGATTTGGCTCAACCCAATTTTGGGACCAACTACCTAGCAATCACATTAAATAATACAAAAGTCAGTCAATAAGACATTCTGCTGGGATTGGCCATATCATCCCAAATAATGGTAAGTCATTGGAGGATTCCATCTGGTTAATATTCTGACAGTCACTGAGTCTGATCTATATCCGATGCCTTTGGTAGAGGATATTCTCCCAATGGTTACTGGTTGCACCATTTTTACAAAGTTAGATTTTGTGGATGCATTCAATCAGGTATCATTAGACCAGAACATCAGAGATACATCGTGTTTAAGTGTCACTTGGTGTTGTTTCAATATAGTGTGATGCCGTTTGGTCTTAGAAATGCCCCAGTGGTATTTCACCGGATGATTGATCATGTCCTTGGAGGGATGATCAGTTGATGCTGTGCTGCCTATATGGATGATATTTTGGTGTTTTCAAAGTCCTGAGAGGATCATGTCCAAGTTGTCTGGGAAGTTCTTGGGGCAATTGGTCAGATGGGTCTGAGATTTAAACTTCCAAGGGTAAATTCAATCAGAATTCAGTGACATTCCTAGGCAATGTGGTGTTCCAGAATGGATTAGTAGTATGTCTAGATAAACTGCGCATGGTATGAGCATGGAAGGCCCCTACTGATTGAAGGGGGTGCAGAGCTTTTTTTGGAAACATTGAACTTCCTACGACAGTTTCTGAGAAATCTATCAAAAATGCCTTGCCTCTCACACATCTAACGCAGGATGTTCCATTTGTGTGGGGAAGAAAAGAGGAGCAGGCATTCGAATTATTAAAGGATAAGTTACTTATGGTGCCTGTTTTGGCCCATCCAATCCCAGGAAGCCATTTATGGTAGAAACTGATGCTTAGAATTTCACTAAAGGTGCGGTGTTACTACAGGAGGGGGAAGACAGGCTCGAACACCACATGTGTTATTTTAAATGCAAGATGATCTCTGCCAAAACTAATTATCTAATATATGAAAAGGAACTGCTGGCAGTGATGTCAGCCTTGTGGAATGGCAGCACCACCTGCTCTATTCCTAACACACTTTTGTTGTTTGTACAGACCATAAAGTGCTGGAATATTATCAGAAACCAAGGAAGATGGACTAGCGGCAATCCAGATGGCATGTGGAGCTAGTCCATTACAATTTCCGGTAGAATACAGGCCAGGTTTGATAAATAATCTAGCAGACTGAAAGAGTCAATAGGCAGGCTTAGCATATAAGAAGGATGTTTTGGAGGAATTTAATACAGCCACAATGTTCCAACCAGATCAATTTGTGATGATTGAGGGTAAGGGAGTGAGTTGGGGAGGAAGTCCTCTGGAAGCAAATAAGGTCAGAATTTGGATGGCGACTAAAAGCTGAGATGAAGGAAGGACAGCCACATGGGCGCCATGGGTCCTTCATGAAGAGGCGTGTGGTGGTACACCACAAATATCGTGTGTGGATGCCAAATCCATTGTTACAATGAAAGGTAATTTGGGTCTCTCATGATCATCCATTGTTGGGTCATCTGGTAGCGGAGAAGATGGTGGAGTTGGTGCAGTGGGACTATTTGTGGCTGGGCCTGCGGATGGATGTCAGGAAGTATGTGAAAGAGTGTTTGGTATGTGCAAAATTGAAACCCTCGAGGAAACCTCCATCAGGTAAATTAAACCCACTGCAGATATCACATGTGCAATGGAGTTCCATTAGCGTTGATTTTATAATGGGTCTTCTGAGGGTGCAGGGGAAGGATGAAGTTATGGTGGTTGTGGATAGATGGACCAAATATGCCAGATTTTTCCTATGTACAGGAAGTTTTTTAGAAAAGGATGCAGTAAGAGTTTAATTGATGAAGTATTCTCTTGGCATGGATTACCTGAGAAAATTTTTTTGTACTGTGGTCCACAGTTTGTCTCAAAATTCTGGTCGAGTTTGTTGGGAAATTTGGAAATCAGGCCTGGTTGGTCTTTGGCGTACCATCCCCTATCCGATTGACAGATGGAGAAGGTGAATCAGATACTTGAGCAGTATCTCCAGTGTTACTTCTCTAATCAGCAGGATAACTGGGTTTCATGGGTTCAGTTGGCCCAATTCACTTATAACAATCATTGTCAATCATCAATGGGGAATGACTCTGTTTTTCACAAATCATGGTCTAAATCCCAGATCAAATGGGGGATCCATGGGTGGAGTGTGTCAGGGTGCGGAAGAGATGGCGTGTACCATGGCAGATATTGAGAAGAGGCTAAAAGGAAATTTGGAGCAAGAAGTGGCTAGGAAGAAGCATCAGGCAGATTGATGAAGAGAACCAGATATGGAGTTTGAGCCTGTGGACTGGGTATTGGTGGCGGCTAAGAACTATGCAGTTCTGGTTAAGAGTCGCAAGCTGGGACTGAAGTTTTTGGGCCCATACCAGATCACTTGAGCTATTAATTGGGTTGCTTTCAAATCGGGATTGCCAGAGGGCTCTAAGGCCTATCCGGTGATTCATGCTTCCCAGCTACAAGCATTCAGGGGAGTGGGTTCAGAGAATCAGGACTGCTGAACCCTAGGGAAGGGATGTTCAGAAATATGAGGTGGAGCAGATATTAAATGTAAGATGGGTGAGGGGCCGGCAGCAATTGCTGGTGAAGTGAAAAGGTTAGCCAGTGGAGGAGGTGACGTGGCAGATGAAGGAAGACTTTGCGTGATGCCCAGGGAAGGTCCAGGAGTTTTGGGCCTCACAGGGGGGTGATGTAGCGGATCAGGCTGCACTTAATCTGCACATTGCTTCAGATCAGGCTGCACTTGATCCGCACATTACTTCAATAGGAAGGGCCTCAACTAGGAGAGAAGAGTTGGAGGATGATTTGAGAGAGTCAGAGTTGGTGGTGAGTTGGACAGGGAGTTGTGGGATCAAGGGTGAGAGAATTGACGTTCCAAGATTAAGATGCATCTGAGAAAATATGACGTTGGGGTTATGAACGGTGTGGATGATGATCTGGTTGGATGAGAAGACTTTGCGAGCAATGTTTTAAATGGTGTTTTGGAAAGCCTAGTATAGGAGAGAGAGCTTATCAGAAGACCAGAAGAGTGCTATTTATTAGGAGATGATAGGGGCCTGAATGGCCAGTTTCGTATTCTAAGAAGAATCAGTGAAATTGAAATAAATCGCTTGCTATTAAAAATCTTATTTTATTTTATTCAAATTATATTAATCATATTAAAGTGATGAGCTCAACTAGTGAGCTTGGCGTGGCGTTGGCGTCATTCTCAGCGCTCTTATGGAGCCAGACCCTGCTGTTGATGTGCAGCATCATGGTAACAGTGGTGGGGAATATGTAGCAATGATGAGACATGGCGGGAGGGTTTAGGATGGGCTTCTGTGGGCCTGTCACTAGTTTGGTCAGTAACATGGTTCTTACTACCCAAAAATCTTTGTGGCATATTGGCGCAAGCCTGCCCATTACAGGGATATGTTGTAATTTTGAAAAGCCAATATTACCCAATTGCCCAGATTACAATAGGTGCTTATTCACTAGAGTATTTGTCCCACTAGTGGATATGGAAGTTATCATTTTTGGATGATAAATATTGTTCAGCAGAATTATCCTAAGAAATATTAGGTAAATTGCCATGGCTTATCCATCAAAAATTGATACGCCAAATTTCTTAATTCTCATTGGTGATGATCCTCAACGTTAAGTGAGTAATTAGGTTATCAACTTTTACTGGTAAAATAATTTTTTTGTTTAAGTTGATCAGGGTTTGTTGCCAATTGACAGTAGGGGTTTGTGAAGTTGTTGAAGTGCTGATGACGCTTATAAAACAACTTCTGGTGTAATTGCTGAATGAGGGGAAGCATTTATTTGATATCCTGGAGAATGTTGCAAGGCTAGGAGACAGCAAAAGTGCCACATTCCCTTTAAATACTCTAACCCTTCCCTTAAATAAAGACAGATTTATCAATTACTTTTGAATTTAGACTTTATAAACTGGCTGTATAGTTGTCTCTTAGATAATAGTTTAAGGATAGGATATCCTTTTTCTAGGTATTCGGCTATCAAGGTCCCCGTTGGGCTCTGCAAGAAGAGAATAGAGAAGAGTTTTCTGCCAGTTTAGAGAAGAGAGGAGGGAAGAGTTCCCTGACAGTTCTGAAAAGAATTTCAAAAAGAAGAAGGGCGTGCACCAGTTTAGCATTTAACTTACCAAACAGCGTGGATCTAATAAAACTCATCTTAATTAATAGGAATAATTTAATTAACGAAATTATCAAGAGCTTGTGCAGTAGAAGTGGTAGCAAAGGTGAGCATCCCAGATGATTACAGTTGGTGCTAATTACTGAGAGTGATTGAGCGCATAGCTCTCAATTTCTACAGTACTTTTAAAGCAAAATAAATAGAAAAGAAAATTTTTTCTAACTCTTCCACATGAGGACAATAAAAATTATATTACTATCTAATTTTCTAAACTTTGCTTTATTTAATATAAGCAAGGGTTTGATAGGTATTTTAGTGCTAACTCTTCAGTTGGCACCCTACTAGAAATGGCATCCATTGCCAACAAACTTAACCCTCAAGAGTCATCTCATTTGATAAATACTTCATTTACCCAGTTGGTATCCATAACAACTAGTGTAATAGTTGGTCCACACCAATATGCAACAAACAATTTAGTCAGTAAGAGCCATGTTACTGACCATACTAGAGATAGGTCTGCAGAAGCCCATCCCTGAACCTGACCGCCATGCCTCATCATTGTCACATATTCTCTTACCACTGTTCCCATGACGCTGCACATTAACAGCAATGTCTGGGACCAGGAAAGAGCCAAGAACAATGCAATGCCACACTGAGCTCACTAGTTAAGCTCATATTTCTGATCCAATCTGCATAATATATTTTTAAATAGAATAAATATTTTTCTTTTAGCAAGCAAGTTTTTAATTTGATTTTCTCATTATAGAAGAAGCAACTTCCCTACAGGGCTGTGACATCCTCCCCTAAATAGTGCCCTGCCAGTATGGAATATGCTTCTCCTCAGTTAAGCTCTTTTAAGCCCTGACCAACACATCGTTTGCAAAGATTTAATGTCTCACTGGATCACCATCCACACCATGTGTAAGCCTGACATCATACCATGGATGCGATTCATGTTTGGGATGGCGAATTTCCCAATTTCGACCTTCCCAGGTTCAATGCTTTCTGGATCAGGGCCACGTTCAGATTGATTGCCACCCGGTCTGAAGCAATGTACAGCTCAGGTACCTCCTGATCCATTACATTACTCCCCTGTAAAGACCAAAACTCATGGACCTTCTCCGGGCATTGTGCAAAGTCCTCCTTCATCTGCCACGTCACCTCCTCCACAGGATAGCCCTTCCACTTCACCAGTAGTTGCTGCCAGCCCCTCACCCATTTTGCATCCAATATCTGTTCCACCTCATATTCTGATAAATCCCCTTCCCTAGGGCTCAGCAGTCCTGGATGCTCTGGATCCACTCCCTGAATGCTTGTAGCTGGGAAGCATGAATCACCGGATGGGCTTAGTAACCTATTGGCAAACTTAACTCAAAGGCTACTCAATTAATGGCTTGGACAATCCAGTATGAGCCCAAGAACTTTGGACCCAGCTTACGACTCTTGACTGGTACAGCATAGTTCTTAGCCGCCACCAATACCCAGTCCCCAGGCTTAAACGTTGGATCCAGCGCTCTTTGAAATTCTGCCTGTCACTTCTGCTGAGTCACCGGCCACTCCAAATTTCCTTATAAATTCTTCCTGACATCTGACATAGTATGTGGCATTTCATCCGCCCCCTGACACACTCCACCCGCGAATCCCCCATTTGATCTGAGGGTTGAGTTCATGATTTGCAAAAAATGGTGACATTCCTGTTGAGGAAAGGGAATTTTTGTTGTAAGTGAACTGGGCCATCCAAACCCATGAAACCCAGTCATCCTGTCAATCAGACTCATAACACTGGAGATACTACTCAAGTATCTGATTCACCCTCTCCGTTTGTCCATTGGATTGAGGTGATAAGCTGAGGACTGTTCATTCCTGATTTCCAAATTCCTCAGTAGACTCAACCAGAATTTTGAAACAAATTGTGGACCTTGGTTTGAAATGATTTCCTCAGGTAGACCATGCTGGGAGAACACCTCATTGATGAAAATCCTCACCGTGTCCTTTGCCAAAAAACTTCCAGTACATGTAAAAACTCCATGTATTTGGTAATTCTATCCTCGACCATCATAACAGCATCCATTCCCTGCACCTTCAGGAGTCCCATTATGAAATTGACACTAATTAAACTTCAAGGGGCTTGTGGTATCAGCAGTCGATTCAACTTACCCAATGGCAGTTTACTTGAGGGCTTTGATCTCGCGCATACCAAACACTCCCACATGTACCTCTCAATATCCTTATGCATGCCTGGTTACAAATACTCCTGCTGCACCAATTCCACCATCTTCTCTACTCCTGGGTGACTCGCCAACAGATGATAATGTGAAGCCCAGATGCCTCCCATTGTAGCAATGGGTTGGACACCCATACGCGAGAATTATGGTATAGCACCCCATCACTCTTCATGAAAGCCGCATGGTACCCATGCGGCCGTCACTCCATCATCTCAGCTTTCAGTCTCCAGGCGAAATCCGCACTCCTATGCTTATGGTGGATATTCTCCCCCCAACAAACTTACCCTATCCTCCAACATCACAAATTGGTCCTGTCAGAACATCGTGGCTGTATTAAACTCCTCAAATTCCTCCTTCTCATACACAAAGGCCCCATCTTGAATCAACCAATCTGCTAGGACATTCAATGCTCCTGGCCTGTACTCCACCCAGAAATCATAATGGACCAGCTCGACATGCCATCTGGCCTGCCACTGGTTCATCTTTCTGGGTTTGTGATAGTACTCCAACGCTTTTTGATCCGTCCAAATCACAAAAGGATGCCGGGCATAGAGCAGGTGATTTTGCCATTCTCGCAAGGTTGCCATCGCTGCCAACAGTTTCTTATCATATATCAGGTAGTTTGTCTTCATGAGGAGCAACTTACAACTGAAGTAACATATGGGATGTTACAGCCCATCTTCCCCTTCCAGAAGCAATAACGCCCCCACAGCATAATTTTAAGCATCCGTTCCCACCAAAAAAGGCCTCCCAAGGTCTGGATGGGCCAGTACAGGCGCAGTAAGTAACTTACTCTTCAATAACTCAAATGCCCGTTATTTTTACCTTCCCTTATGAACGGGACATCCTGGGTTAGACGCATGAGTGGTAAAGCCATATGGGAAAGATTCCTCACAAACTGATGAAGGAAGTTTAATGTTACCAAAAAGCTCTGCACCCCCATCTGATCTGTGGGGGCCTTCCATGCCCGCACCGCCCGTAGCTTATCTGGACATACTCCAAATACATTATGGAAAACCACATTGCTAAGGAATGTTACCAAACTTCTGTTGAATTCACACTTGGAAGGTTTCAATCTCAGACCCATCTGGCCTATTTGATCCAGAACTTCCCAGACACCTTGGACATGATCCTCTTGGGACCGCAAAAATACTAGGATACTGTCCATATAGGTGGCACAGCATCGACTGATCATTCATCCAAGAACATGGTTGATCATATGCTGGATACTGCCGGCACATTCCTCATCCTGAATGGAATCACGTGGTACTGTTACACCCCCAGGTGGCACTTAAACGATGTGTATTGCTGGTGCTTTAGTATCACTGGTATCTGAGTAAACGCATCTATGAGGTCAAGTTTTGTAAAATTGATGCATCCAGTAACCATTGGGAGAATATCCTCCAACAAAGGCATTGGATATGATCAGTCTCAGTGACCGTGTTCAAACGTTGAAAATCCACACATGGGCATAATTCGCTAATTGCTTTTGGCACCAATAATATAGGAGACACAACTGGAGACATAGAGGGCTTGATTAAACCTTTGTTCAACATCGATTCCACATGGCTCTCCAATGCTTCTCTGGTCCATTCATTAAGGGCATATACCAGACGCCCCCTGGGAAGCTCCGACCCCTTCTTGAACTGGAATAAAAACGCAAAAAAAGCCATATGGGAAAAAGGCGAGTTCCCAATAAGACCAAATACATAATAAAGTCGTTACAATTGGCTGGTAACTCTACCTCCTGAATCCCACCCAAGCTCCTGTGACCGCTCAGGATGTTGCCCCCAACCTCCATCTTCCATGTCATCTGAGGTCCAATCTGCGGCGTCAAGTTAATCATCTTATGCAGCAAATCAATCTGGGGCTTGAAACAATGCCACCAGCGCATCCCAAGTACCACTGGATTGGCTAGATTTCTGATTGCACAGAAACCCTCTTTCAACCAAAATGGGTCCTGCCAAATGACAACCAAAGGCTTTAAACTCCATAATGGGGCTCTTCTTGACACATCAGCAAGCACTACCTCAGGACCCCTCTTCATCTCCAACTTCAAATGTTCCGCTAAGGCGAACTCCACATAAATTTCCTCAACCCCTGTATCAACCTGGGCCAGCACCTTCTCTGTTCGACCATGCAAGTATAACTCCACTGGAATAAATAACCTAGGATAAAGCGAAGAAGTAGATTTTGTTTGAAGCATTCTCAGATTGCAAATTTTCAGGTAAGGTAAGTCTAGGGCTATAACTCTTCCCGGGTCCCTGACCTCCTGTTCTTCCTGACTCCTCACCGTTTCCCTGGTAGAACCCTCCATGGATGTTCCTGAAGCTCTGGGTTGATCCCTGCCAACCCTCTCGACCTCTGCTGGCAACTACAGACGACTGAACCCTTCACGGGGACATAGAATCTTCCCACTGGTTATGCGCCAAGGCCAATTGTTTCTCCACCTGCACTGCTAATGCAATTTTTTTATAACGAACTCTGAACCTTAGCAGCTGCCATGGTGGCTAACATATCTGCTTGCAGCCCCTGTCTGAACATTCGAAATGATTGCAAATCTGAGACTCACACTGCTTTCACCAATGGATGGAAAATCCGCCCATATTCTCCAACCAATCCTCAGCCCTGACATACCATCAGCAAAGCTGACCATGCTTCATCCTGCGCCTCATCCGGGCAGGCAGCCCAGTTGATCCAATTGACACACTCATCCACAGATCCTGGGAGGTGACTTTGCTCCTCAATCAACACTTGCACCCACCCAGCCAAATCTGGGGGTAGTGCCTCCACAATTTGCGCAATCTGCAATGAGAAGGGGTCTCCCCACCCGTTGCTTGAGCCAACTGTTCCTGAAATAAGATCTGCGACACCACTTGGTGGATCTCCTCCAAATCTTGCATAGGCAAAGCAGCTCGACCTCTTGAAGATGTTGTACCTCCCTGGCATTCCTCCAACTTTATGGGTCTGGTGCCACATACTCAAACCACCTCTCTTATTTGAACATTAGTGAGAAAATCACCATCACCATTATCAACACATGGTGATATCATTCCTCCCCTCCTGGAGCCACTACCTCTTCTTGGGCCCCACAAAACTGACAAAAAGGTATTTTAGTTTCATCCAATGTAATGGGCGGATTCGCGCCAATATGCAACAAATGAATTTGGCAGTAAGAGCCATGTTACTGACCATACTAGAGATAGGCCTGCAGAAGCCCTCCCTGAACCTGACCACCATGCCTCATCATTGCCACATATTATGATACCACTGTTCCCACGACGCTGCACATTATTGATATTTATTTGAGGTAAGCCAACCAGGGGACGGACATTACCAAAACTAAACCTAAACCTACTAACTAACGTAACTAATTGATTCAAACAAAACGCCTGGATGAGCGGATTGAGTAAAACACTTCAAACAAAACAACCAACCAGGTGGGCAGTGGAAACCGCTTATCCCTCCATGGCAGAAGGAAAGGGGGGATCGGGGGCTCATATTCAGCAGCAGCTTCTTCCAATAGTAGAGTGCATGTCAAGGCAGATAGTAAGGGCATTGAGGCATCTGCAGCATGTGGTTCAATATCACTAATAATTGGTATTTCATGGAAATTGCCAGCTAGGAAAATGGCACTGATATATTTGGTTAAAGCTTTTTCAGCTTTAATGGGGGCATCTAGAAGTTTAACAAACGTGGCAATGTTGGTTCAGGTTTTAGCTTTGGGTTCCATGCTATAGTTGCCACGTTCTGGATAGCATCGTTAACATTTTTGTATAATTGTTTTACTGTGATTTTCTCTTTTGAGTAAGACTTTTGGGGATAACAGGAAATTGAATTCCTCCTGTGAGCATCGCCACTGATTTGGAAACAGCTTTACAAAGGGTGTGACGGTCTGGTGTTGCAGCTACTTTGACTGCAAGCTGGTGATCACTGCAAAATGATTTGGCATTTGGCTGTGGGGTATATAGTTGAGGGGGGTACTTGGCATCCTTCTACATTAATGAACCACTTGATTTACAGATATGGTTCTACAATGACCTTGCCTGATTCGTCAATTTCAGCCAATAACTCCCATGGGTTTTAGTTAGTTAGAATTAGGGAATCAGTGTACGGTTGAGGTTTGGTTGATTTATTTGAGAAAGCATGGGATTGAACTGGGATCCAATCCTGCTTAATTGGAGGTATCATTTGTGGCATTGGGGCATGGAAGAGGCTGATTGGTGGCTGCAGGTGCAGTTGCAGCTTCCAGTTTTGGGGGAGGGGGAGATAGGATTGTACCCCATACCAGAACTTGTACAGGGTGGGTGGCAGATTGGAGGTCAGCGGACAAGTCGTCTGATCCATCAGAAGTGGTTAAGGAGGGGCACTTGCGTTTCAAGTGATCCAACTCAAAAGATGATGGACAGATCGTCCACCCACCCTTGACGTGGGCCTAAAATGGATGGTCAGGCGCTGAGGGAATAATTGTGGGAGGGGGAATTGGCACAGCAATTTTACTAAATTTAGGGCTGATTGTGGCATATGCCTGATGCCCAGCAAGTCGTATGGCCCCATTTGGGACCAAAATTGTGAGATGGGGTTTGAGCCATAGGCTGCCAAACCGTCTGTCAGCGCTACAGTTCTTGGGACTGGCGCCAGGGTTCGTGGTGGCTCAAAACTGGAAAATCAGAAATGAGCACCGAAGAGGAAACAGAAAAATATAGGTTAGTTTACCAAATATTTTATTAAATCAAAATGCTTCGATATTTATAGGGTGCATTTGGACTCAATGCCTTCAGGATCTTCGGAGCCTCATCTGATCAGGATCTTTACTAACCTTCTGGAAAGGCCTCCTCGAGGGCGTCCTCAATGGATGTCATCGCTCACCTGACTGAGAAGGTGGAAAGCCCACTCCACGTGACTCAGTACTAGGTAAGGATGATCCTGAAAAGTTTTGTCTTGGATGGAATTGATGACTGATTTGGCATGGCCGGATTCAAAAGACAGAAATTCGAAATGATTCGTATCTTAAATCCTGATAAGGCCCCTTCAAGATCCTGTTGGAGGGTGGAGTATGGCTGGAGGAACCGACCATGCACTTGGTTCACAACAGTCCCTTGATTGATATTGGCAATGGAGTATTCAGACTTCACCTTGTGTATAACTTTGTAGGGCCCAGACCACAGTATGCCGAGCTTGTTCTGTTGGCCTCCAGGTCAATGATGATAAAAGAGAATGAGGTCACCTAGTTGAAATTCTGGTAAGGAGGGTCATCCAAGGTTTGATCAGGATGTCTCTCTTCCAGTGGTGATAACAATGCCTTGAGTGGCTTGGGCTTGGAGCCAGACAATTTCATCGGCAAGGGCCCTCATATTTAAATTGGTATTCCTGGGAGTGGAGTCTTTGAACAGAGGCTGGACGCTACTGGGTAGTCGCGGGGCCCGCCCATATAGGGCTTCAAATGGGGACATTTTAATAACACGGTGATAGCTTACCCGGTAGGCAAGCAGTGCGCTGGGCAAATAATGGTTCCAGCGGGCTGGATCTGAGGCGGCCAACTTCCACAGGATGGAGACAAGAGTTCCGTTAGCCCATTCTACTGCCCCATTAGTAGAAGGGTGGTAGGGAGCAGCGAAACTCTGGGTGGTTCCAAATAGCGAAGTTAGCTCCTGTA